>JAPYZU010005839.1:0-11883 GCA_030523005.1 Tryphoninae sp. B BG-2022a | reverse complement strand
TTTAATTGTAATAATGAATTTTCTTCGTGTATCAAAATAGAATTTTAGAGTTTGGGTGGTACGTTATCGGTGCGTGATAATGCGGATATAAATACCGAAGCGAAGAAATTAAATAGTAAATATTATTTGCTTCGGCTTGTATGTGGCAAACAGTTATGGTCTTCACTGAAGTTCCATAAAATCTAAGGAAGGCTGTAGATACGATCGCTTATAGATACGATCGCGCATTAACACTGACTGAGCAATAATTCGATTCGCGTTATCGGGTCACGTTGCTGATACGCGTGCCAAGCAGGAAATAACTATTGGCGTGTCCCGTAAGAACATCGGTTAGCGACGAAACGGTTTTGTGGAATACTTTGTCTATGAAGAACAATATCGGAAATATGATGTAATTTTTTGTAAGTTCTGTAACGTTTGATATCATTAATTTTAAAGTACGCCTATCTGATGTTGACTTCATTGATTAAACAACGATAGGAGTGACGGAATATTTATCATTGCAGACAATATAAATGATTCAGGCAACTTGAATGGATAAAAAGCGTCGTGCACGATTCAATGAACACGTCATGCAACGTCGGAACTGCGAATGGATAGATGCACCAACTTCTTTGGGACTAATTCAAAAAACGACCGAATGTGCTGCAAGTCGACACATTGCAAAATACTGACTGATGTTTTTTTTTTTTAATGGCGCAATTAGTCGGCTTTTTGTACGTTCAAATACCAATATTATAATCTCAGTTCGCCTAAATACTTGGAGGAATTAAATAGCTGGTTGCGCTTATAATTTAATTAACCGCACAATTGTCCCAAGAATCGCAACATAAATTGCTAATTAGTAAATTCTATTTACAAAATTAATCTAAAAAATTCATTCAGAATTATGTAATAGCATGTAGTCCACTTCGTCTAAATCTCGTCCGTTTCCATCGCGGAATCGAACGCGAAACTGCGTAGTTCCATCGGCCGCCGCCCAGGTGGCGAACTGGATATTCGGTTCGCGCAAGTGGAGGCACGTGTCGATAGGTATATATAACGCTGCTAGAAATTTCTATTTGCTTCGTCACACGTATCCATTTCACATATTAGCTATCTTAGGTAGTTTCAGCTTATTGAAAAAAATAGGGTGAGTTAACGTTGATGAATTCTGCCATGTACTTTTCGATACGATTATAATTTATGAAAATTTCATTCAACGGTTTGATGATTATATTTCTTTTGAATTATCTTTTGCAACGTATTCGCATAATGCAAACTTGGCTTATAAAACGTGAGAATAAACAAAACCACATGCACCCGTAAACCAAACATCCCTCGATCAAAATCTTGAGCTCAATTTTTTGGAATTTTTCGAATTTTTGTTCTTCTAGAAGGCGATGTTTTCGGTGCAAAATATAATTTGCATTGATACACGCGTTCCCTGGCCAAATATGTATGACTGACGTCACGCACCGAGAGTAGCCGAGAGCTCTCGCAAGTTGAGGCCGCCCACCCCGAGCTCTCTCGTTCTCGCTTCTCGTGTGTATGCGGTTGCTCTTTCTCGTATTACGTACTCATACGTGTGCAATTTCGCTGTTTTGCTCGTAATTTTACTGCTCTTTCCGTCTTTTCGAACCGGATACATTCTTTTTTATCGTACGAGCTCCTCTCGATTCTTCCGTTCGTTCGGTGGTTAGCATTTAACCTCCGGCACTTCCTCTCAATGTTTTCTTCGCTTCTTTTTACCAATCTTCCAAAGACGTTTCGCACGAGCCAAAACGGGTTACTACAACGACCGGTAGTATCACTCGTTATTCAATTTAATCAATTTCTTCCATCCAACGTAAATCAATCTTTAACAATTCGAATAAATGAATTTTTATTCGTATTCGGTTCAGTGTTTATTGGAAAATTTCATTTTCTTGTCTGTACCATTTGCAGTAAGTCGTTGTAATCAATTTTCTTATTTTACGAGCCATGGACCATTTCTCGAACGGACGTTGCCATAGTGAAAATACTATAATTTGCTCAGGCGAGATCCATCGAGCACCAAAACATTATAGTCTTGTCGGTACCATTGTTGGAAATTGCGCCCACGATGCGTGTCCCACGTATCTCGGCAACGGGAACAATATGACGACGACGAGCCATACGTGTTTGTGTGAACGCGTCGAACTAAACCGTACCTCGCGACACACGATTTATACTCGATAATCACGACGATGATGTTGAGACCAAACTCACGGATGAGGTGAGTTAGGCCAAATCCAAATTCAAATTTGACATTCGATGTGACTCATGAGATATAACCAGATACAACACGTGCGTTTGTCGTGTGAAAGAACTTTAGTAACCGTTGTATCGATTTGCTGTGTCATTCTCATGGGGGAAAACGCTTATGGCGATTTTATTTTCGTCCCAAGATTTTAATCGTTTCATTATCGCCCAAAGACTTTTCTTTCTTAGCTCGTTAAATATCATGGTCAGATTTAATTTTTTCTTTTATTTTTGTTCAGGTTCCTGCACGAATATCTTGAGGAGAATCAAGGGCGACGATCCCAGACGCATTGATGCAAAATTAATGGGACATTTTTGTAAATGTGCGAAATCTTGGATTTATTCAACGATAATGCGGATAATTTCGTTGTGCGAATTCCATGTTCGTGGAGTATTTTCGAATTTCCAAACTTTGATTGCGTTTTAACTTTGAGAGGAAGATTTAATCTCGTTGAAATGCTGATGGATATGAAAATTGATCGACCTTTGTGAATGTACGATTATGGATTTGTGGAAAGTTTTCATATTATACATGAAAAAAATTCCTAGTTGTAACAAAAATTCTCCACAACGCCAGCTAAAAAAACGATTAGTACAAAAAAATGTTTAAATGATAAATTTGATTCTTAAAAATTGTCTCCAATCGTACAGTCTTTGCAAATAAATAAACGAGGCTTAGAAATGTTTATAAACTTCACTCTGCGTTCTGTTGATCATTTACTTGAATTGCTAGGTATTGAAATATTATTTTGTTTTTATGTTATTGTGAATTATATTTCATAATATAGAACTATGTGTTTCGTTCTTGATATATCTTCGGTAAAACCCATTGTTCGAAAGACAGTGTCTGAATTTTTGGATTTAAATTAGTAGGCACTTACAACTTCACAATATAAGGATTGCATATTTTATTTTCATGATATATTTTGAATGTTGATTAACGTGTCCCTTAGGGACATTTTAATAGCCACTCACACCGTAATTTCCAATTTTAATTAATTGTGTTTTTTTTATTGCAAACATGCTGAAAAATTATAAAAATTCTACGTTACAATTGTTCAAATGACTTGCAATTCTTGTAAAACTTGAAATGTATCAAAATGAAAGTAAAAGGTGAAAATAAAAAATTTCGTTCACGCGTCTCCATGCAACCAGTAAAAAAAACTCCAAAAAACTTTTTTTTTCCTCTCCAAATTGAATGGTTAACAGAGTTGTAAAATCTTTAAATTCTAGAAGACACTTCTTTGAGATCTTATAAAGAAATCTTTAAGTTACATAAACATTGGTTCGCAGATTGTTGAGATCCGGACACAAACGGACACAAAAATAGCTTTTTGGTCCAAAAAAAAGGCTATTTTTTTGATAAATTTAATTTTAACAAGGTTCAAATGGATTTATACATAAAACGTCTCGAGGTTATAGTGAAATGAAATTATGCTATAAATTTCAACTTGATCCGTTCATGCGTTGCTGAGTTTTGAATGAGAACGAACGACTCCTGTGACGGAAAATCAAGGAGGGCAATATTAATAGGCACTTTTCATATATGGCGAGTGCCTAAAAATTCAGAAATTTCAAATTTCACACACTCGGACGTTTCTCAGTCCGAAACAATTCGAGCTCACATAACAGAGAGAAAAAAAAACAGAGGAAAAGATTTGTACGAAGACGTCCAAATTACAATACCGAAGACTTCGCAAAACCAACCGGTTGCAATTGCCAAAACTCTCAACTCCCACCCAACCAACGTGCAATATTTTGATCACCACGGACCTAACGTGATTCGAATCGGCTAGTCAGATGACAAAAGGATCGATGAAACAAAATAAATAAATACCCTCGCGCCTCCCGGTTGGGCATCATCGTTTGGTCGTCCAAGAAACGAAAAGAAAAAAGGAGATAGACAAATTTCATCACGAGATACGAAGAGTGCAAGAGCGAAAAGCGATCTAGAGTCGAAGAGCCCATCAAAATAAGAGATATGAGGGCGAGAAGAGTTATAGCAACGGATATATATATATATATATACACATCAACAGTGACCTCCACCTCCACGGTTTCGAGTTCTATTCTCAATACTCGACGCTCCTAACTTTAGAATGCGTATAAGTGTTAGCGAGTTTGGCATAGACTTCTCGAGCCTTTGACTTTAAGGATTTTACCGACGGACGGAGAGAAGCGCGCTTGTACGTTGCGATACAATCACGACCCTCCCCGCAATCTCTTCTTTCATTCTGATGTATCGATCGTTACAAAATTTCAGATCTATAGTCGCAAATTTGAGAAAGCTAATACATTTTTATAAGATACAACGAGATGGACGTTTATTCGTTTTCAAGAAATTGAATTTTGATAATTGAGAGAGCGAGCCACGTGCACACCCACGTACATCCGGGCATTTCTTCTCAATTTAATTTGTTGCCTTCTTCGGAAATTTCAAGTTCGATCAGGAAAAAATCTGGTAATTGAGAACAGTCTTTCTTTTATGAGAAAATACTAATAATAATAATATTATTATTGGTACTGTTGTTATCGTGGAACAATATTGCATAACGTGTTACAATTTTAGCAGAATGATAAATGTTTTCAAAACAAACAAGAAATGATAAAAATGAATAATTTGTTTGTTTTAGCGATTGATGATAATTTGCAATATTGCGAGAGCGCGACGAGTCCAAAGTAGCGGAGAAAGGAAAACGTTTAGGAGATTCCTAGAGAGGTGGTTGTTGGTTGCACCGCAGCTGTGCTAATCTCGTCGATGGTAGAGAAAGAGATAGAGGGTGAGAGTGCGATATTTCGATAAAAATTTGTTCGAGAGCGGTGCTAAAATAATCTCATTCCTCGCGTGTCGAAAGCTTGAGAATTTTCTCGCTCTCTTTGCACGATCACTCGTGAGACTATCTCTTCTCGTACCGTCGCTCGTCTCGGGAAAGCTTCCGCATTTTCTGCTAACGGCTTGTCGAACGTGAACTGCCCCGAGATTGAGCACGATCGAAGATTCGCCACGAGGAAAATTTTGACTGGAAAGAAGATTTGTCCGAAGGAAAATTCGACTGGAAAAAAAATTTGTTCGAAGAAAGATTTAATATCAAGACGTCTGTGTCGATCGTGCGTTGAATTGAAAATTGATTAGCGTTGAATCTTAATGCGATTTAACATTTCGATTCAACACCGATGACTGTAACGTTTAATAATATAAGGCACGAAGGTGTTTATTCGTTAAATCTTGTGTCTACCTCGTGGGTGTTTTCGAGGCGGTCGTATAATTGCCGACTTCGTATTCCACCAGTTGGTATTGACTATGTTGCGGTAAAGTGGCAAAGGTGCGACATGAATCATCGTCAATGATTTATGTCCAAGAAGAACGTATATCAACTATTCTCTACCCATCCAACCACTTTTTTCCCCGCTCTCCTGCACAAATATTTTCGAAACTTTGCCAATTTCTAAAACTAATTCGAAAGACTTTCCGTGATTTATTTCACCTTCCTCCATCCGACTGTTTCGAATTTCCTTTTTTGCCTCAATGGATCTTGACAAAAAAGAACTTTATAGAAGGTCGAAGTTCTCATTTTCCATCATTTTTTCCATGAAATGTTTTGGGATGATTTTATCGACCGTGAGAATAAAAATGGTGCAGGTGCGAGATAATATTTATTCGTTACCAGCAGCCATTGACCACGAGCCTTGTAATTGAGAATCAACGTTCTCGCAACGCTTCACCCACGATGGTGAAATTTTCATTAATGTTTCACGTTATACGTTTCATTTTCTTTTCACTTATTGATGCGAGGTACTTTCAATCTTACTCTTTCTGCTTCCTGCCGGAGGGAAACTTTGGAGTGGTCGGGAAAAAATTCTCAAGATTTGTTTACCAAAGTACTTAAAATAGACATCTCCTTATAGTGCACCTTAGTCGTTATTTTGAAACAAACATTCCTCCTTGATTACACCACAATTTACTTCATCACTGTTCTTTTATGAAAGTTATCTACATTCTTTTATGTACTTTAATTGCATATGTTGACATTGTATGAAAAACAATAGCTTGGTAATACGAGAACAAGTGGTGAAAAAAATGAAATCTCGTTAGCCATAAAGTTACTTTACTCTCCTTCTGTTAGTTACATTTTTTTAAAGACTGTTAGGTTTTACATTGTTGACTAGAACGTTATCATCGACCAGTTGCACCGTTTCAATGCGTCTCAATTCATAACTATTGGGTCGAGGACAAGGAAAAACGTTGATGCAAATTGAATTCGACTGATTGCTTCCTGATAATTACCCCAATTTATAGATTTTCCTACATGAGAAACTCATCGAGTCACCAATAAGATTCTGTTAATAGGATGAAGTTACAAGGAAGTACTTTGAATCGTTTTTTCTCTCATTCATTGTTGCTACTCGTCTTGTCATTCCTACGCAATTCAACTTGACGTCCAACGCTTGATAAAATCAGCTAATTTCCTTGAGGAAAATTCTCTGAAAACGTGTACAAGAGAAAAATGTAAGAAAGAACAACGTCTCTAAAAATGACCAGACACGCCTTTCCCCGAACTAATTTCTTATTGAGAGAATTCAGATTGGCAATTAAAGAGTTTCATTTTTTTCCTATGTATAAAAACGACAACAGCTATAAACTTCGATCCGTCTCGTCCTCGCAACGAGTTAATCTTTATCGTTGTAGCAGTTTAAACCTTACATTACGACTATCTAATTGCTCGCGTGTGGTTTCTCGTCGATATCGTAATTATTCTATATATGTAAGTGGGACAAGTACGCGTGTCATGAATATACAATGACAACGTCACGATATCGACACCCAAAATAATTAATGGTCGAGCGAAGACCGAGGGAACCATCCCGAGACGAACGTTCGGTTCGCCAAAACCCTGAAGTCTATCTCCTCTTGAAAAAAGTAATCTTTATGTTTCCTACGATCAATCTATTATCCCCATTATATTTCATAAAACAATATAAATTATATTTATTATCTTTACTTGTACCAATGGATTGATTTTCAAAGTTACATTTAAAGAATTCTCAAAAAAAACAGCAACACAAAACCAGATATAAATCTTTGAAAAATAAATTACACATCTCTTCCCAGAACGAGTAAAAGAGTTCTGGAAACGGAGTTTCTATTACGATCTACGATCGATCTATTATCCCCATTATATTTAATAAAACAATACAAATTTTATTTATTGACTTCACCTGAACCAATGAATTGATTTTCAAAGTTACATTTAAAGATTTCTCAAAAATACAGGAACAAAAACCAGATATAAATCTTTGAAAAATAAATTACACATCTCTTCCCAGAACGAGTAAAAGAGTTCTAGAAACGCGTCTAAGATGAGAAGATTCGCACTCGCGGTATTATTTGAGAGAATAGTTGCTGTATGATAAATTGATTCGGTTTTAAATAATTTTTCGTGTAATCTTAATTTTCCATTCGTCGACATCTTCTATGATAAACTCATCCCACTTCTGTAAGAATATATAACATATTTACAGTATGAAGAATACACCGAGTTTTTCACGTTCCCTTGGCAACCCTGGGTATTAAATCGACCGTTGGCAATCGATCACAGTAGCCGTTAGCTATTTCTATACATGCACTGAAAACATATACGAGCATTGTATGTGTTCGCATATGTACCTGTATACATATGGACGGTTTCCCCGTCGTCATTGTTGCCAATTGGCTGACCGATCAGTGTCGACTAATTAGGATAACTAACCGTAACATAATATTGTTCGACAGGTGGTCGTCCAAGCCCGGACTCTCGGCTAAGAGACAACAGACGGATAACACGATGGTCGATTATTACAGAACACTCGATATTACTCGAACGGCGGCAGCGGTGGATATCAAAAAAGCGTGAGTATAAACCATTTTTATACACTCGAATATCATCGCATCTTTCAGTTCTTTAACTCTTTGAACCCTAAGGACACATATATGTGTCAGTCTATGCGTCTGCGGACCACATAAGCTTGAAAGTACTCAGATCTCAAAGAGTTAACGATAATGATAACACTATTTTAAAAATAGAATTGGAAAATTTAATTCTAACATTTCTAGCAAATTTTAGTGAGTTCTAGTATAGAGCTACTTACTAGAAGGAGAACGTGGCTGTAAAAAATTCACAACGTTATAAAAAAACGTCTACAATAACGGAATATGGAACATTCTGCGTCCATGATCTGACCACGATAATGATAACATTATTTTTAAAATAGAATTGGAGAATTTAATTCTAACATTTCTAGCAAATTTTAGTGAGTTCAAGTAGATACTTACTAGAGGGAGAACGTAGCTGTAAAAAATTCACGGAGTTACAAAAAACGTCTACAATAACGGAATATGGAACATTCTGCGTCCATGATCTGACCACGATAATGAGAACATTATTTTAAAAATAGAATTGGAAAATTTAATTCTAACATTTCTACCAAATTTTAGTCAGTTCTAGTAGATACTTACTAGAGGGAGAACGTAGCTGTAAAAAATTCACGGCGTTACAAAAAACGTCTACAATAACAGAATATGGAAAATTCTGCGTCCATGATCTTTACAACAAGCCATCACCTCGATAATTGCAGTCCATCAGCTTTGTTGACACAAGATGCCCGGACGAGAATTTCGTCGTTTTAAATCTCATTAGAATCTCGTTATTAGCCTACGACGATTCAAGATAGCTTCCTCGTGAATGGAAAACGACACGGAGAAAAAGAGCTGGAAGATTAAAACACAACGAATGAAATAATGCATTTTACGTCGACGGATTGGCCACTTCGACTCTAACGATAATCGTCGTCGAGTTCCCGTTGTTCCGATATCTTATGGACATTATACGTGCCTCTACGTGGAAACATTCGTTACAAGTTCAATACAGCAACAAGAAGAACGACGAGCTCTTTTTATCACTTTCGAAACTGTAGTTAAGCGATGCGTTGCGACGAATATACGTAACGTAGGATTTATAAATTAACAGGCACGTCTCTTCTCTCGTATAGCTACAGTCCGTTTTCTTTTTTAACCATCGTACAAAAGAAGAATCAGACCGATTTTCATTTCAATTATACTCGTCGCATCGTGCTCTGCTCTATTGCACCGTTTTACATATACATGCGATACCGTAATCGGTGCGTAGGACATGGTCAAACGTTCGTGGATCAGCGTTATAAATAACGACAAATCACTGTTATATACTTTGGTACGTTATTACTTTGTGTCGTCGAAGAGGTGCCGGTCTATATTTATTGTTGATCTGCAGGCAGAAAGAGAAAGAGAGAGAAGAGACTCTGATCGCCCGAGCATACTCGCGTCATTCGCTTCATTGAATTTAACGAGGGACGATAAAGAGAGAGAGGGAGAGAGATTCTGATAGACTGTACAATGTATCTGATACGTCGATTACTTCGTCTCGTTCGTGTCGTCTCCAAGCAGGTGAGACACTCTGGAGGAAAAAAATCAGGTCGAGAGCGGGAAATTGAATGATATGGAAGCGTTGAATCAATATTAGGGGAAAGTATAGTTACATAAATTACATTGGACTATATGTCAGCATTTCTATAGAACTCTGCAGGTAGAATAAAACAAATCCCTTTGTGCAAAGGGACGCAATGTTTCCCATAATGCTTAACTGGACATTTCGTGGTAACATGGAAATTCTTGCAGTGACAATTTAAAAGAACACTAATTGACCAATAGCGAATGAGTTATTTTATTTGCAAAGAATCTAAAATCATTCTCAGGTGTTACTTTAATCTTGTAACATCAACGTCAGGAAGATTATTTGTACTGATTATAAAATTTTGAAATTCTTACTATTGTTTAGTAAAAATGTAAGGGCTAGTATCTAAAATGATTTATGTTTTCTATGTCGGTTCTAATATTTTTATTACCAATTGTGTGATGACTGCCATGCGTGCCACATAAATATTGCAAAAAATCTAATAAGACAAGATGAAATTCTAAAATGCATAAAATGATTTGCGGATGGTACTGGGAGATTGTACAGTACAAGAGATGAGAGTAGCCCTAAGCGAGGGACAGCAGAAACAGGAACCAACGAACCGGGGATTCTCCTGTTGCTGTTGCACGCTAAGCGCACTCAAGGTTGCGCTTCGCTCGTTGCGAGGTCTATGACCTCGTTCACGGTCGTGTTGGCGTAGCACACGCATACACATGCCAATCATTGACACAAAAAATTCTCTAACGCCATATGTACAATCGTGCGGAAGGAACTTTCACCCAAAATCTTAAAAAGCATCAGCGTGTATGCATTTAAGGAAGCATGGTCACGATGACTTGCTAGTACAAAGCGAGTTTAAAATAGAACCAGTGGGATCCAACCACTCATTGTGAGAATATTTTTCTCGTTATTAGTCATTGACACCGACGAGAGTACAATTTTGTTTAGCACATTTGAATCGGTGTGTCCTGGTTGACAAAAACGGTGGCGAGCAGTTTTGATGTCAAAACTACACTTGATTAAGTATTAGACAATTTTTTTCATCGTTACGACATTACTATTTCATCCTTAAATGGTCATGTTACGTTAACTGCTCAATTTGAGGAGAGAAGAAGAATTTGTCTGAAGCCATATATTTCTTGAAAATTGAGACAATTAGATCCATCGCTTTAACTCTCAGAAAATATGCGCGTGAACTAACTCGGTGAATGCAAGTTTCATCCAGCCGGAAATTCCATCGATGATTGGCTTATCACATTTGCCATACTTGGAGAAAATTCTAATAATGCAAAGAATCAAAAACGCCGAGTAAGGGCAAATAATTCTCTACGCTCTACGTTCTCTATACAAGTTAGAATTAAAAAAGTTTTTTTATCTCTCGGTGTAAGAAAAACAAGACAAGAGAAAGCACGAGAAATATCGTGCCACTTGGATCGCACTTGTACTTAATTGGAAGTTAAGTCCTAACCGTGTACGTACGTTTTTGTTTGCAGGTACAGAAAGTTAGCTCTGAAATGGCATCCCGACAAGAACCCGGACAACCTAGACGAGGCGAACAAGAAGTTCAAAGAAATCTCCGAGGCTTACGAAGTCCTGATCGACGGTGAGTTTCCCAGTGTTTATATTTTTATTTTGGGATTCGACTGTTCATTGCTGTACTAGAATATACAAACTTAACGTGATCGGAGGAAAGAAAATAACAATTCGAAACGTATCATATAATTACATGACAATGAAAGGTTTTTTAAGCTCTTCAACGTTGCCGCTTGTTTCCCTCGATAAGATGCCAAATACAGGAAACTTGGAGCTGCGAGTGATAAGCCTGAATGTTCGCGTTGTGACGATTCGCCGAATCGCGTGATAATTTTGTAACGAGTCATCCCACGTCATACCGAAGATCTGTGACAAATTCTAACAAGCTTATGGTTGTTGTGGGGTCTAGCCATCGGGGGTGAAGCATGAGGGGGGGTACCCTATGCTTATGCACGGAACCGATGAATTGTTACCAACTGCTTGTCGTCAAATTATCGTCGTATTTAATATCATTTTTCAAGGAAAAAATCTACATCAGTTTAAAAGAATATGCGTTTTTGACAAAGTGATGGTTACAGGAATTATTTCTATTAGTTTATGG
>JAPYZU010005836.1:0-11006 GCA_030523005.1 Tryphoninae sp. B BG-2022a | reverse complement strand
AAGATATTGAGATAGAGGCTTCACGGATTAGGATTGCAACAATTAGTACTTGGTAACGTTAGTTGGTTGTGGTCGGATCTAGGAATAGTTAGGACGGTATAGGTAGGTACGTTGACGAATGTAGAATCGAACTATGGATTAAATTCTCATCACGTAATTCGTGTAAGGAGAGAATGAACGTGTAGAGAAACTGTACATACTACGAGCTCACGACTCGACCAGGTGTCTTGAGGCGAATCGATCATCCGTATCGAATCAAGGCATCTCGCGTTGCTTCTCGACACGCCTACCTTTTCCTCTTCACCGATATTCCTTCGCCAGTTTCTTCTCTTCGTTCGTCTTCTTCATAGCGCACACATGTCCCGGAGGAACGCCAACGAATATTCTTTTGGATTGTTTTTTTTTCAATCTTGTGATATAGATAAATAAAGAAGAAGAAGAAAAGAAAGGGCTGTGCGATGTTACACGATACAATGCATTTTGTTGGTTCTTCTTCCAGCGTTTATTTGAAGCGAATAGGTATTTTTCTAAGAGACGATTGAATGTATTTTTTCGAAATGTTATTTAACCCTTTGTGGATGTGTGTCTACTCTCGGCCACCAAAATACTTTTATTTCCAATTTAATACGACCGCAAAGGGTTAAAGAATTTATAAAATTATTGGATTTATGGACGTTACATGGAGAGAATTTTGTTATTAATTTTTATGGTGAAATCTCGGTAAAAATTGCATTAAAAATTGGAGCTTGATGATAAATGTGTAAAGAGTTAAAAATTGACACTAGTTTTAAATATTTTACTTTCTGGCATGTAAAAATTGTAGCACGTAGCATAATTTTTACGCGCGTTATGCAGAGCTCACGGATTACGGACAGGCGACCTAGCCCTAACTGATTTTACTGTGAAGAACGTAACAATTCTGGAGAACGCACGGAAAATTTCGGCTTCCTTTTTTTAATTTTTCAAGACAAACACGTAAATTTCTCAATGCGCACCGTACACTTTCATTCGTATCGGCCCTTTTTTCAACTTATTGTAGTAATGTTTACGTTTCACGAAAATTTACTGTTAATTTCAATAAAAATTCTTCAAAATATTTTTAATTTCTGTCACACGACAGTCAGTTTGTACTCATTTCTATTAAAACGTATAATTTATTTCCTAAAAACCTGAAGAATTGCACATTTGTCATTCGGTTACTGCGATTTTAAATTAAAAATTACTTAAAAATTCTAACCATGTAGAAACGCCTGTTTCTCGAAATTACTTTTTTAAGGTTGGCTACACGATATTTCATCGAATCAATAAACCGACTTAATTTACAAGGCTTATTAAAAACGCGTTCCGCTATCGTTCGTATAACGGATAACTTTCTAATCCGACGATTATGATCCGTTAGAAATTAATAAGGCGGTGGAGAAGAAATAATTTGATATTTCTTAAAATTGCGTCATCGTACGAATTTCTATAAATTTTTTCCATGCGATCGTAATGAGAATCGTCTTTACGATTATAAATATTTCCGGTGTTCCAAATCTCATTGTCAGAGCAAACTTGCACAATGCAGTTTGTTCACCAAGCGATTTCGTAGATTTTAAGAAACAAAAATTATTTATGAGTCAGTGAAGGTTATGAAGGAAAATAAATTCACGGATTTGCAAAGTATTGGCTGGCGGAATTTACGATTCCTCTGCAAAATTATGATATTTAAATTAAAATAAAGTATATCTTACTTCGTAAAAAATCGTAAAAACAATTCTAGCTTTCTCTAATTTATAAAAATGATTTTAATGAAACGATCTGTGATAGAGAATATCGAGATAGTGAGCTGATAACGACGTTCCTTCGTCTAGTTTAAGATTGAACATTAAGTTAAAATTCGAGTCTTCATTCTAGTCCGTACTTAGCTCGGGGAACACACTTGCGATTGAAAACTGTGCCAGTCGTTAAAGTTTAAACGCGATCGTTTTCCCGCCAAATTTACGAACAAGGTTGGAGAGACGATTTCACGCAGTGCGCTCACTTCGAAAACGCGGTTCCTAAATTCTGCGACGACGTGCAACGGATCGAGACGAAATTTAGTTTAACGAATGCAGAATCGTGGCAAGGAGAGGCTGAGCTAAATTTTACGGTATCGAAGACTTCACGAATCAAGTTTCGTAGCTGTCTCTCTCGCTCTCGAAAGACGCTTAACCTATAAAACCTTGTCTTTAATATCTACAAGTGGCCAGGAATACCCTTGAAAACTCCAAAATTGCTGTGAATAAATAGCAAAAGCAGCCAATGGGCCAAGTCCTGTAATCATTGCTCGGGAGGTTCTTTCCGACACTCCAAGGATGCCTTTGAGTCAGAGTACGAGCGAGTAACGAGTGAGAAGGGTATGGGGTTTTCATCGAATACGGGAGGAGCGGAGAAGGAGCATGCGAAATTGTAGGGGAGCGAGGTGCAGTTTCAGGCCGGCTGGCAGCTTGCGAAGGATTGGAAAAGAGAGCTACGAGGAGAAGTGGGTACGAATAAAAAAAGGAGGGTAAGAGGAAGGATGATCGTTTCCCAAGGGGTCGTAGGTCGAACCTCTGCCCGAGTGGCCGAGGCCTCACGCGAGAGTGAGCCTCGTGTGTGCTGTTGCAGCAATTTCGTAGCCACACATCGGCAACGAAGAAAAAAAGAAGAAAAAGCAGACGAAGAAGAAGTAGAAGAAGAAGAAGAAGAAGAAGAAGAGATCCAGTCATAAGGGCGCCCCCCCCCCTTAACTCCACTTCTGAAAATTCTGAATCGTAGCCTTCCTCACTCTTTCGTCCACAACGAATCGCTCTCTCGCCTGGACGACGAGTGAACTCGCTCGGAGGGAGTTTACCGCATAGTGCGAGAAAGAGGGAACTATATGGCGTTGCTTTCACTGTAATTAACATACCAAACCTCAGGGTAATGTTCGGTGCGGACGAGACTCATCTCGCCGTCTCTCGTGTGCCAAGACCCTGGGGAGGGGGGTAGGGGGACCGGGAAGGGAAGAGGTGGTAAAGAGGGGTAAAGGAAGAGATGTGGTGGTGGGGGAGGGGGCACGGGGGCAAGAAAGAAGCTGAGGCGAGAGAGAGAAAGAAGAACTCAGAAGTCGTTTGAGGTAGGTAAAAGGGTATTTTCTCTGACCTTCGACAAAGAAGAGAGTTCTTATTTTCTTATATTCCACCGTTCTGGCCCCCTCCTCTCTCCTCGTACCGCAAGCTTCGTTATTCTTGAATTATAGTGCTCGAGAGTTCTCCGCATCTTCGCAAGGCCCGAATCAAGTTAGGCTGATCTTTCATTTAAATTTAATCGTTGAATTTCCGTCTTTATTTTCACTCGCACGTAAGTTAGAAAATCAGTTAACTCAAGTCATGATTCTATAGTTTGGCCCGATTCCAGCGCGTGGGAGCTTCATTGTTCTTGGGTTCGAACTCACTCTTGAACTTGCTGGTTTATTTCAATGGTACAATTATTTGTATATTGACTTAAGTTCGAGTTTGAGTCAATGTAAGTTACGATTCAATTTTCATTAATTTTATTCCTAGATTCGAAGTTAACTCTGCATGTAAATTGCAATGCAAGTTCAAACTTAAGTTTCAATGTCAGTTGTAATTTCTGTCACAATTGAGAACCCAAGTTAAAACATGAGTCGGAAGTTAATCTCCTTAAAACTCAAGTACGTATTCGAGATTTCCTTCTTAATAACGTTAATCTTTGAATCCTGAGCGTGAATCTTAATTATAAATCTAATTTGCTGAACTCGAGTTAAGTTAACGTAAGTTCGAACTCAAGGTTGAACTTGAGTGCGAACTTAAACGGAAACTAGTTCCATTGAATTATGTCCAAGCTCGAGTTTTCATTTAGGATCACACAAAAATGTGAACTCGCGTCAAAAAACAATCTTTCTTTGCTTATGCACTTACATTCATACTTGAGTTAAACTTACATCGCTAATTAAGTTTAGATTTGAATCCGAAGTGCGTTCGATTTTACGTTTATATCCGAATGCAAAATAAGATTATCGCTGAATCACGAACGTAATCGTTGACTTGAGTGCAAACTCAACCAATGACTCACGATTCTACAAAAAATCTCTAGAACTGCTTTTTTTTATAAACATAAGTCGTTTCCATATCGCGTGCTGCAAGTATGAAATGAAGCTGGCACACCGGTTTTATCCGATTTGGTAAAAAAACCAAGATTAAAGCGAACGTGGCTATTTTTAAAATGGTTTTTATAAAATTATGAGAAGGCCGCCACCAATTTCCCAATGACCCCCATCATTCTGGTCTCGCGATGCAGCGAGAACAACGTGTGCTCACGCAAAAGGAAATAAAGTAGAGATAAAAAGGATATGGCGTAAAAAGAGTGAAACAAAAAAAAAGATCGCCGCCTCGTCCTCGAGCGAGCGCAGCTCTCCGATCGGAGTGCGCAATCGATATACGGTACGAAGTAGCTCTCCCGTCGATCGCATCTCCAGATCTCTCATTTTGCTTTGATCCCGCTGTTGGTGGAGCGCGAAGAAGAGAGAACTCTCGTTGTATATCTCGCCGATTCTTCTCACCCTTGTGTGAGCGTCCGGTCTTTCCTTCCATCGTACAGTTCCATCGAGAAAGAGTTGCTCTTTCTCGTCTCTCCCGGATCGTTCGTCGAGACGTTAGCTGGAAAAACTTGGAAACTCGATTCGGTTCGACGCAACGTTTCCTTTTTTTTCATCGTTTTTCTTTCTCCTCTTGCATTCCCAACGGAATAAACCGCGAGGAGCCCAACAAAGAACGTGATTCATTGTACACGAGTGTAATCCCTGAAGTATGAGAAAAACCATTCGATAATAAAATAGCTCCAAACGTTCGTTGCTAAATGAAATAACGCATCCAATTATAGAACTGTCCAAGAAGTAACGACAGTGCCCAATGGAGGAGGGGAAAGAGAATCGGGGATAATAAATTAACGAATTTTATGAAATGGCTAAGTGAATTTCGTTCGATTATAAAAAAAAAACATAACTCTCCTTTTTTATTTGGTGATCGACCGAGTAACGGTCGTGACTCGTTCACAAATTTGGTAACGTTAAATCGAGTCTAGGCATTGAATATCGACTACGAACATAAAAAAATGTCATTATTTTCAATGTAGAATGCATAAAAGGTGTTTTTGAACGCCGTGTTTTTATTTTATATTTATTTACGAATTGAAGAAATTTCTATATTTTTAAACGAGGTTTTAAAAAAATTGTTACATTTTTTATAGTATAAGTCTCTGCATCTATCTGACAACCATGAGGGATTCTACGGACGTGTATCAAGAATAATCCTCTCACAATATTTTTAGAGATCGTTATTGAGTTAGCCTTAATTAACTAATTTACTTTCATCTGTGCTTAGGAAGTTTTCATGATGTGACAGGGCTCGCGGAAAACGACCTTTTACATTTGTTTATGCGTTTGTGTCAGGAGTCCCATGACTTGCAGTACTTCGTTGAGTTGTTTCGGTGTCACTCCATCATCCTGACACTGGCCATCCTCCATAAGTGTTTAAGTTCCATTACAAATTCCGAATATTTCACCATTCTCTCTCGGACAGTCATCTCGACACCGTTCCTGCTTGGTATTGCAATGTCAATTAACATTGTTGCCTTGGTGCGTTTTCCAAACAGCGTTATATCCGGTCAATTTGCAGAGAACACCTTGACCGTTGAGACAACTCTGTCATAGTGCATTTTGTGCGTATCGTTACACCAGAACGGCTTGTACTTGTAGTAGGTAGGGCTGAAAGTTAAATAGTTAGCCTATGTTTACTGGCCCATCGCTGATAAATAATGTTGGCTACCATGTGGTGTCCATGCAGATACTCTGACAGAGGAGGCAACATCCTAATCGGATGAGCTGAATTGTCTCGGGACAAAGATGACATCATCTGTATTCATCGTCTGGAATCAGCGGGTCTCTTGATGACGTATCTCCAGTAATTTTTTGTGGCGATGACTTGATCTTGAATAGCAATCACAAAACCTTCAGTCTCTCGGAAGAGGTCACCTCCACTGAATTATTTGTTTGACGGTTTATTGTCAACATAATTCTGGTTGAGGTCACGGTAGTGTCTACCACGAATGTAGTTCTTTTCTGGTCTATGATTGCAAATTAGTTTTGTAGCTACCGGTGATTTCGCCGTTATTCGGGTGGTCTTCTGCTATATTCAATGGTGTGTGGTTCTGGTCTGCCTATACGGTAACGTTGTACATCGGTGGGACTCGCTGCTTCTTATAGAAGAATACCCCCAGCTTCTTGGCTCGCTTCTCGTGAAGATTGATGATGTTGACCAAGCCTGTGCCTCCTTCGGATCTTGGTAAGATCATCCACTCCACCGCTGATCCTGGACGGTGATACTTGTTCGCCGTTAGTTTGGTCCTCGTTAGTCGTTGAATGCCTTCCAGGTTTATCCGGTTCCATTTGATTAGTCCTAAGGAATATGTCAGTATCGCGCAAGTACTGATCGCTTTGACTAATTGTAAGTTCTTTGCTGCTAATCTGCTCCTGCAAATGCAGTTGTTAGTAATGTTATTGTTGATTCGCGTCCACTCATTCAGCCTTGTTTGCATCACTCCCAGATATTTATATTCGTCTCCATTCCGAGAGGACACGCTCGTCCATATCCGCTGTCCATTTCATTTCTGCGCGTGGGGCTCCTGTCCTTGTGGTTCCAAGTGCATCGACTTCTGTCTCTTGGGAAGCACTCCTGGCTGAAGGTTATGTGGTCCTCCGCGTTCTTCGGTAACCCGCTGTAGCGTTGTACGTGTTGGTCAGCGGCTGCACTACTAGTGTAATGGCCACCTGTATCATTTCTGATATCTCGGAGCTGACCCGCATGTCCTGTACAGCGCCATTGATAGTTTTTCTACTCCATAATCCAACATCAGCTCCAGATGCGGCCTGGCGTTAACCAGAAAACGGCCCTGTTCCGAGGCGTCTTGTTGTCCTTCTCGAATCCATAGTAGAATCGGTGGACCCTTTTAGTCGGTTTTCACGACAGGGGGGAGGGGGCTTATTCCGGGAGGATATGACCCCGCCCTCCGACGGGTTTTATTATTTTTATCATTATCATATATTTTGTTTAGGACGGAGTAAAAAATGTAAATTACGCACCATGGGAGAGCCCTGATGGCTCTTCAGTGTGTCAGGGCCCAAACCGAAAAGGAGAGGGAATGAAGGTTCATTCACAAGATGGCGGTAATGACGGTGAAGATGTCGTATACCGACTAAAAAACTCCCCTCCACTGTTTGTCCAATAGGGTCGCATTGTGGTAACAATAATCTTCACTACTGTAGGACCTGTCCCTCCTAAGTGTCATGCCGTTTGTCCGTTAGCGTATGTCAGGACTTTTGCCTGTGTCTTTGTCTACTCGGCCTTCAAGCATCCATCCTCATTCTTCTCTCTCATCATATTTATAATAATAATAATAGTAATAATAATTATTATTATTATCGTTATTAAATTAGGAAGCCTTTTAGAATTTTATAAATAGCCCAGAACTCCGAACATCTCTGCCAGTACTTGACTCATGTTCAGCATCTTTCACAGCCAACTACACGTGAGTGGAAACACGATTCAAAAATTGTATACATATTTAAGTTTAATATTGGAACTTCTCGGGGACGAATTTGGATTGGATCTTACAAAGTTGCTGCGAGGACGAGTCGAAGCACACGACATCGACCACCGTTGCAAGCAAGATCGAGGGAAAGAAAGAATGTCGTTTGTATTTCGGCCGAAAAAAACGAGCACCCTCTCCACGCCCCTTTCAGCCTCATCCGCTCATCTCTCTCATTCTTTTTTCGTCTTTCTCCGCGGCACACCAAGCTTACTTTCATCTGCCAACAACTGACTTTCTGTCTGTCTCCGGGGGTATAGGGTGTTCCCAAAGTCCTGAGAGCCATCGGTATCTTTGTTATTTTTGTTTTATTGCTAGATACTCGAACTCACCTTTATACCAATTCCGGCGTTGATGGGAGTTGGGTCTCCTTTCTCAGAAAACATACGACAGAAATTCCTAACTTGTAATCTTCGTGACGAACAAGAAGTTTCAGTTTCTAAAGTCCGTCCCGCACATTCGCAGAGACTTCTCAACGAATATGTTTCGAGAACGGATCGAATCTATAAGAAGATGAAACTTTCATTGTGCAATCATTGACGTAACTTTGCTCTCGACTATTCAATTTTAACCATGTCACACGTGATGAAATTTTTTAGAATTATACAGCTGCTTCCTTAGACCCAAGATTTTTAAATCAAATAGCGAGATACTTTTTTGCATCGTTTACTTTTCGATCAAAATTTCAGTAATTTGGGGATTATTGTTATACAGGAAGAATTGTTAACACTTTACTCTTATGAGACACTACCGAAAATTCTGATTTTCACCAATGAATATCTCAACTTCCGCGTTGTAAAACCTTCGAAAAATTATTACACACATATATATGACATCAAAGAAGATATATCCAAATTGTCAACAAAATCTTAACACTTTACCGACCGGCAGCGATTCGACAATCTATGCCCTTGTGACCGGCCGCTCAGACGCAGATCGTTTGAGACACCGGCTTGGTTTCGGCTTACAAAATTTAATAAAATGTCTTGTTTTAATGATATTAGTGCTAAATAATATTTATTTAATCTATTATAACCGTATGCAGTTTAGTATTTACATAAAGTATACCATAACCCATATAACAATATTTTTTATATTTTTCTATAACAATTGTTTAAAATTTTTTTAAATTATGATACCGCTCGAAACAGTCGCCTTTGTGTAGCGGAACGTTGCAGTATTTACAAGCGAAACCTGTTCTGCTTAGATTTTTTTTTACTTGACAATCTGGCAAGTCGTCGAGATAAAACTCCCCGAGACTATCCTTTCCATTCATTTCTAAGGGCTAAAGCTTAGAAAAAAGTTGCTGCTTGCTACTTGTCAATCTAACCTAACCAAATCTAACAGAAAGATCAAAAGTCGATTAATCGACGACCGGTCGGTAAAGTGTTAAGTAATTTTTACTGTGAAATCACAGTAACTGAGTGACAAATCTGCAATTCTTCAGGTTTTTAGGAAATAAATTATACATTTTAATGGAAATGTGTAAAATTGACTGTTGCGTGAGAGAAATTAAAAATATTTTCAACAATTTTTACTGAAATTAACAGTAAATTTTCGTGAAACGTAAACATTACTACAATAAGTTGAAAAAAGGGCCGATACGAATGAAAGTGTACGGTGCACATTGAGAAATTTGCGTGTTTGTCTTGAAAATTTAAAAAAGGAAGCCGAAATTTTCCATGCGTTCTCCAGAATTTTTACGTTCTTCACAGTAAAATCAGTTACGGCTAGGTCGCCTGGCCGTAATCCGTGAGCTCTGCATAACGCGCGGAAAAATTATGCCACGTGCTACAATTTTTACATGCCTGAAAGTAAAATATTTAAAACTAGTATCAATTTTTAACTCTTTGCACATTTATCACCAGGTTCCAATTTTTAATGTAATTTTTACCAAGAATTCACCATAAAAATCGATAACAAAATTCTCTCCGTGTATACATAATGCGAAAAATATTAACCCGCGGAAACGATAACCATAATTCTATTACATAAAACAGTTAATATTCTATTTTTTATCTATCGAAATGATTTATAGATCGCCACAAGCAGTTTTTATTCGTGAAGATAATTGATTGACGGTTCACCACAAATATCCGATAAGCAATTGTAGCGTTAATGTCACGTAGCTGCTTCTTCGGTAGTTAGGATTCCATTTTTATCACTTTTTACTAAAATCGCGAAGGCACGTTGTAACGTAGATAAACCTGTCAGCGTTGAACGTTCAGAAGTCGCTATCATCCGATCGTTAATGCTAAGCCGAATGCTACGGGCTTTCTTTTTTATATTCCATTGATTTTTAGTACCACTCTGTTTTGGGTGCCCACCGTAAAAAAAAAGGCTATCTTCCGCATTCGTTTTATGATTTCTTTTTCTTCATCCCTTTTGATCTTATACCGACGATGATTATTAAGGGGCTACGTGGACAAGACGATAACGCGGTTGGGGTAGACCTTGCTATTTGGCGATAATCTTCGTTTCAGGTTAAATGGTAAGGCGGGAAGTGCCCACTCGAGATTAAAAAAAAGATTTCGTGGTTGATCTTTCCCTTGTATTTATCAGCCCAATGCCGAAGGATTCTCCCTTCGAAGGTAACTAATTTTTAAAAACGTCGCGGTGCACACTTATGGAATTTTACACTTTATAAGGAAAATAAATTACGGCTCTTAGCGAACGGTCCGGAAATATATTTTTAGACATGTAATGTGGATTAGTATGGGCAAGAGAAAGATGGAAGAGAAGATGCAAGATTTTTGGGAGAATATTGGAGAGGTAATGATATTTATAGCGATGGTTAATTACGATAATTGGGAAACGAGAAGCTAAATTCGGCAAGCAAATTATCAAGCTATGTAAAAATAGTCGTCGCAATTTGTTTGTACCTAGGGTTTTTATACTTTTCTTCTCATAATCTTTATAAAGGACCTAAAAATCTCAAAATGGGATAGGCAGTTGTCCACAGTTCAATTCAATTCAATTAATCTTTATAAATGACCTAAAAATTTCAGAATGGGATAGGCAGTTGTCCACAATGCAATTCAATTCAATTAATCTTTATAAACGACCTAAAAATCTCAAAATGGGATAGGCAGTTGTCCACAAAATTCAGATTCGAATCCGACTGTGTCTTACAATATTTTCAGCACAGTAGTGGCGGCCATGTTTGTTCGAGGGAACCTGATTCGTTTGCAATAAGTGAACATTGGAGCAGCAAAATAAATCCGATTGTTAAGAGGGTGGGAGTAAGGGTTTGAATATTTGTCAGTGAATGCTATCGATTCCTCTATGTTACATATAATTTAATTAACCATTGAGATAATTATAATGTAAAGATTGTAATTGTCTTAATGGTTAATTAA
>JAPYZU010005826.1:0-13464 GCA_030523005.1 Tryphoninae sp. B BG-2022a | reverse complement strand
AAAAAAAACAAAAAAAGAAAAAAAAAAAAAAAAAAAAAAAAAAAAAAAAAAAAAAAAAAAAAAAAAAAACGTAGAAAAAAAAGAAGAAACAGCGAAAAAGCTGCATACGACCGCGCGAGAGAGGAGAGATTATCGGAACGCACATCGATCGCCCGATCTTTTGTATTTTTTTTTCTTTCTTTTGTTTTTATTATTCCTCATCGTTCCAAATCTCTTCACCAATTTAACATTTTGCCCTCCGCGATTTTGTTTTCTCTGCTGCGTGTTGTTCTGTTTTTTATTTCTTCTCTACATTCGATACCGTGTCTGTATATTGGTGTCTGTGAGCTTGGTTGTGTCCATGTGTATAATGTGTGTCTCGATGCTGGGAGTATATCATTTTTTCAAAAAAAAAAAAAAAAAAAGTTTAAAAAAAAATTAAAAAATAAATAAAAAAAACAAAAACAAATAAAGGGGGGGGGGCGTCTCAATAACACGTCGGCGGCGGCCCGCCGCGTATTCTTCACCACATGTGTCACCCACGGTTTTTCCTTTCCGTTCTGTTTTTTTTCCCTCTTTCGCGTCGAGATTGACAGAAGAGGTAAAAAAAAAGTCGAGGAAAAAGAACTCTTTCCTCCTTCTTTACCAAATGGTGCGCGAAACGCGCTATTTACAAGTTTAATCCGTCGATCCATCCAGGGTTTGCTCCGGTTCCCACTCGATAGTGGGCATCTTTCCGTCCTCTAAACGATTATACGTCCTAATGATTATTTATTATTTGTTTTCTTCCTTCGTTTCTTTTTTCTCCCCGATCTAACGTGACGCATTTGAAAAACGACTTTTCCCCTTCGAAAGAATTGTTCCCCCTCCCCTCCTGCTATCATTTCCTCTTTTTTTCTTTCTTTCTCTCGCTCTCTCTTTTTCTCTCTCTCTCTCTCTCTCGCTCTCCCTCTCCCTCTCTCTCTCTTCGATACAGACACGACACATGGTATAAAGGTACGGTAATTGCAAACTGGAGGCCGCGGCGGGCCGGTCAGTCTCATAACAAAACTTCCTTAAATCTTTAAAACTTTTTTTATTCAATTTTTCGTTTTTTGCTTTCATTTTTTCTCTTTTCACTCGACTTCCCAACTCTCGTTTGTGTGTGTGTGGTTTTTTTTTCACGGCCGAGAAGAGAAAGACGGACAAAAAAAGAGACAAACAAATTTCGATTGCCCCGACTCGCTCGGATTATCTCTCTCTCTCTCTCTCGCTCTCTCTCTCATACACGCTCTCGCATACTTTCACTCGGGCTTCTCTCTCACTCGATCTGCACAACGATACTTTTTTTGTTTCTCGCGCGCGCACACATCCGCGCACACACACAAGAGATGATAACGTTTACGATGATTATACCTTAGAGATATTACAATAATATTAATTACCTTTCTAATATTTTAATTAATAATATATATATTTATATATATATGTATATATATATATATATTTATATTTATATTTATATGTATAGCATATAGAGTAAATGATTGATGAGATGAGGTGGAGACTGTACAGGATGCGCGATGTCCATGATTATCACATGTAATAGATTATTAATTTTTTTCAAATTTTTTTTCATTTTCATTAATTTCTCGTAACATTTAAAACCATTCTCTCTCGCTCGCTCTCGCTCTCTTTCTTTCTCTCTCTCTCTCTCTCTCTCTCGCGCTCGCTCGCTCGCTCTCTTACTGGTGCTGTACGCTATCCTCTAAGTTTACCTATGACAACTGTAGGTAGGTAGGTAGATAGGTAGTTGTTTTTTTTCTCATTTAGGTAGTTATTTTCATGGTTTTTCATCATTTTTGTTGTTCTTTCCTCAAACTTCCTAGTTTAGGTAGATTCTACACGGCACTTCACATAGAATTGCGGCACTTTCGGAAAAAAAAGCGTCCATCCTTCGTATGTTTTCCGGGCATTGCGTCGAGTCTGCCCTTTTCGGCCCGAATTCTTTTTTTTTTACCTTGTACTCGCACAAATTGTCGATTGGTTTTGCTTCTGTCTCACCTTCTCCGTCGCTCGTCGCGACGTTTTCACGATCTTGCCTCTTCGATATCCTCGTCATCTCTTCCATCTCTCCCTTTGCCCTTCTTCCGTAATTTCATTTTTCCGCGCCCGCACAATTATTATCGGTTATCGGTTAGTTTAAATAATAAATTATTTGGTTTGTCACGCGCTCAGAGCGTCCTGGCACTTTTATTTTTCGTTTTCTTCCTCAACATTCTCCGTCTCCGTCGTTTCTATACCGTGTTTGTTTTTTCTCTTTTTTTTTCATCTCGCATCAACGACGGTTCGATCGAAGGTTCCTCGATCCTCGTTCAATAGGAATTTCTTATTATCTTATACACAATAAATTTGCTTTACAATCTCTAATATGTATAATAATCGCCCAGAAACGATGATGCTCGTTGTTGTTGTTGTTGTTCTTCCAGTTGTTGTTGTTGCCGTTGTGTGTCGCGTTTCACAAATCGCAAGAATGTAGCGACTCGTTGGTAAAAAAAAAAAATAATAATAATAATAATAATAAGAAAAAAACACGAAACATCAACACGGCATGAGAAAAAGCTCGATCACTCGTTTACCGCGCCTAGGTGGGTTGCTCGTCGTTCATTGTTTCGTTCTCTTGCCTCTTTCGTAATTTGCATCGCGATCGCGAATTCATTAGTCCGTAAACGGGTTCGTCGAACTCGCGGTTCCTCGAGATCGAACGGTGGGCGCATTGCGCACGCGTCTCTCTTCGATAGTTCGTGATTTCTTCGCGAAACAAACACACAGTCACACAGTCACACAGTCACACGCACACGCACACGAAACAGAACAAAACAAAAGTTATTTAAAAAAAGATAATAAAATAAAACACACTACGCTTCGAGGGAAAGTGCCTTGCACGGTCCAACGAGTGGCCTTGGCGACGGCGATGGTGATTTTTTCGAGAGATTCAACGGCTGTTGACTGTCCGCTATGTCGACCTGAAGTTCCATCATGTTGGTCGGACATCCGGAGAGTACGAGGGTCGCTGCTGTACTCGACGTTGGCCTTGGACTCGAGCTACTCGTACTACTCGTCGCTACCGCGGTGAGATACCTCGGCGATGAGGCTGGTGACGAGTGATTCCCCACAACGAGGTAATTCGAGGAAGACTGTTGCTGCTGCTGTTGTTGTTGCTGCTGCTGATTTTGCATCTGTTGTTGTTGCTGTTGCTGCTGCTGTTGTTGTTGTTGCTGTTGTCTCGCACCCGTCGTCGTCGTGATGACGGAGGTAGCGGGCCACCTCGACCCCGCGTAACCGGAAGTCGCGCATTGCAAGAGACCCTGGGAGCCTTGAGGGGAGCGTAGCGTTATCGTCGTGGTCGACGCGCACTGCTCCGCGGGCGAGGGCGACGTTGCCGGTGACCTCGGACTGGCCTCACCGCGCATTATATAATTATGAATGATGTCGGTACGTTTGAGCTGTTCGGCCGTCATCCTCGGGCCTTCCATCAGACTCTTGGCAAGCGTCGAGTGCGTACTGCTCAGTAGACTCGCCGTTTGCGGACACTGCGATTGTTGCGACTGTGCGGACGGGCTTCTCGACGGTGGCGAGGTCAGATGTAGATGCAACTGCGACTGAGTGTGTTGTTGTTGTTGTTGTTGTTGTTGTTGCTGCTGCTGCTGTTGTTGCTGTTGTTGTTGCTGCTGCTGCTGTTGCTGTTGTTGTTGTTGCTGCTGTTGCTGATGATGATGATGTTGTTGAGCTTGTTGCTGAACAACGACAACCGGTTCGGCTTCCGCGCTGTCCTTCTGCCTCAACGCCCGAAACTTCTTGTGCGGCTTGTAAGCCTCGTCCATAAGTGAATTCGTGTCGTAAAGAGGCGGCGCTTGAAGAACTCTCTTCAATACAGGCATATCCTCGACCTCTTTGTCCTCGGAGCGCGGACTCGAGCAGACGGAAGTTGGCGCGCTGCTCGCACTACTGCTCGCCGGTTTGTCCGGCTTCTCCGTGCCTGACTCGATACCACTATCACTGGGCGAGTCGAGCTTACGAAAACGCGGACACTGGGGTGGCTGCGGTGTTTTTGCCATTGTCGCGCGATGAAGAAGCTCGTCGTCGCCGGAACTCGTACTGCCGGAATTGGCGCGACGCCGATGAGGACAGAGGCCACCTGCTAGAGTCGCCGCTAGGAGAGGCGCGCTCGACGCGTGATGACCACCGGGTGCTACGACCACGTGATGATATTCCGTGAGAGAGGCAACCTCGCCGCTGCACGTACTTTCCGTGCTTGATACACTACCGAGCGGACTCTTGACCGCCTCATCGAGGGTCACATCGGATATCGAGCCCCACGATGCCGCGGGCTCCTCCTCCATAGGCCAATGCTGCTGTTGCTGTTGCTGATGTTGTTGCTGAGCCGCGTGTTGCTGGGCCTGCTGTTGCTGCTGTTGCTGCTGGGCCTGAAGCTGTTGCTGTTGCTCGGTCATCTTGAACGCGAGAAGCTTCTCGGAATGAAGCGTGTTGAGCGTTCGCAGATCGGGTATCTTCTTGAGCAATTCGCGAAGTATGTCCGGATGTTGCGGATGATTTTGGGCGAGTACCGTCTGTAGAGCGTTTCTGAGCTTACTGTGCATACGCTCGACGAGATCGGTGTTACGAAGACCTGGCCTGTCGGCCGCTATCACCACCACAGAACAGAACAGTCCCAATTCCGCGTCCGATAGTCTCAAGGTGTTGACGCGTTCCGCAAAATCGAACATCGAGTCCATGAGAAAACGCGCGTTACTGCTGTTGTGTATCGATTCTCTCTTGAGCACCTGACCATTCAGGCATATCATACTGTTCGTCTGTGCGTCGAACATACAGGCCAATCTTACGAGCAATACCTCGAAGACACCCGCCTTCAGCAACGTAACCTGGTCGTCCTGTGCCAGCAGGCTGAAGCCAGGTATGCGCTTAGCGAATTCAACCACGCCGCGTATCGCGGGCGAAAATCTCTTTGAGAAGTCTTGTAGCAATTCTTGCTGACCGGTCAACGGTTGAGGATTTGGATTCAATGGACATGCCTGCAACAGATCGAACGAAAGACGGCTCGGGGTTAGAGCTAACATAAATGGGCGGAATACGCATTTTTCATAACAAACATTTGATAACAACCCCGTTCTTGCTCATACGGGCAATTTATTTTTCAACTTGGATTACTCCGAATTCCATTGTCAGATAAAAATGTTGACGTTCGATACGAAAAATAATCGATCGAAGGTTCGTTGCGAGTGGGGAGGGTCCAATGTCGCGCGAAGCATCGCGGAAGAAGGTCTTCCCGTCCAACATCTCAAATATCAAAAGACACGTTTGCAGTATCGCGTAAAGATATCCACATATCTGCATGAATCTGTATACCAGACGTCCTCGAATCGCACACGACTCCTCGCAACGGTGAGCGTGCGTGTCTATCTGTTCGCAACTTTCAGAGCGTCCGAGAGAACACTTCCTTCTTGCTTTACGCACACGTACATGCCATGTTCGCCCCGAGGACGTCTGGTTTACGCGCTCGTTTCCGCGTTCGTTCTACTAACATTGACGTAGCCCCGTGAGAGAGAAAAACGTTCGACGAAGTTATCGCGGCGTTCGTTCCGTTCGAACTCTCTTATTCGCGACCTTCGGCGCCTTTCGGGTGGGTCGATGACGCCACTCGATGTCCAATTAAACTTTTCGCGACATTATACCGCGCGCCCTTTTACTTTCATAATAAAATTGAAAGACTGCGGAAGTATTTTTACATTCGGAATGTTTCGAAAAAAAAAAAAAAAATAGATAAATGTAAGAAAACAACGATTCAATGATATTCCTTCGACTCCCGACTACTTTACGGACCTTGGATCGCGCGAGAATTAGCGTTTACCTTACCGTCGTATCAAAGATCTCGCGTAAGCGACGTAGCTGTTAAATACCGCGACGTTTATTAGCGGAGCAAGATTTACGAGCGATGTTAATGGACGAAATAAAAAGAAAATAAAGAAACATTACGGCGGAATAGTTACTGACCAGGGTTGGCGGACAGGCGGTATAGTTGGGGGTTTCACGCGCCCTCGCGAGTACCGGCGCGACCTTGTCCCTGGTGAAGTCACACGTGTCAAGGTGAGCTCGTACGACGGTAGCGAGAAGACGTTGCTCGTCCTCCAATTCGGCGGCTACGGCCTTCTCCTGCGAACGACTGTGGGAGCTCTGCTGCATGGCAGCCAGTATCCTTGCCTTTTCGCGCTTTGGCACACGGCCGAATCGTACAGCTGTAACACAAAGCAAAAAAAGAAATTTAATCTCTTTAGTCCACCAACACTTTCACCGATATGCCGTCTCTAATAAGAAAGCTATGGTCTGATTCCTAACCCCGAAATAAATATCCGCCACAAGTTTTATCATAATTGTACAACCGAAAAGCTTTGTACTTAAAATTTGTTTATCATCATCGTCAATTTATTTTCCACGAGTTTTGCGATATATTTGAGTTACGAATTGACCAAGATCGATTATTCGTAGCAATACCAATCAATGGGATGAATCATGCCGTGAAAACTCGGCGGGAAATACGATAGAACCCTCGCTACGGCCTTGTGCTCGAATATGCGAACACGCGCATACACAGAGACGATTTGTCATAGGCTCGACAGTAGCTGGTGACCATCGGTTATCGCGTGACGACGACGTCGTCGTCGACGATACGACTTCAAAGTTAATTTGTAAAAACGCGTTACAATATAGGCAAATGAGGTTTCCGTGACCGAGACAAGGTCGTCCACCCATACCGTTTAAATATGCGAACAATCGGATATAGCCTCGCGAGCACGTATTGCAACCTTTTGTTTATAAACCGTGTATGGTTTTTCTCTCAAAGCAATCATTCCCAGTGAAAACAAAACGATCGTACGGTTTTTAATTAATTTATTTTCTTTTTTAATTTCGTCGTTTGTTCTCCCGCATCTTTTATACACTCGGAGTATTGTAGGAAACTAGATGGCGTGAAGAAAAGGAAGAAAAAAGGGGGAGAGGGTGGGGGGGGGGCGAAAGCGAACGAAGGAGCGCGCTCCTTTTGACTTTCTCGCAGCGAGGCGCGAGTCAAGATGAAAGTGCCCCGAGCATGTACAACGAATCTCGATTTTGTATATGTGTATACGAATAGAAAGTGGCCACGAACTACTGCTCTTCGTCGGTTCCTTATTCTTCTCGTTGGTCGACCTCCTCGCGTGCGATACGGAAAAAGGGTCAAGTATAAAATAAAAAATGAAAGGAAACGGAAATAATTTTCTTATCGAATTTCAATCGATACCGGAAACGTTATAATTTTCGTTACATTCAATTTTAGTTCTTCGTCTCGATCTTAAATATTAAAACGTCGCGTCGATGACACCTACGTGCATTGTGATAGTTGACTCGTCCATTCAAGATCCCTTTCAGGATCGGTAGCTCGTCTTCCATGACGATAATCTCGTTATAATCCTCACTATAACGATTATTATCGTTATATCCTAATTGCGAAAATATCCCAAATTTGTCTTGCATATAATACTGCGAGCACTCCATATATATATATACTGCAACGTTGAAACGAAGAAAAATAACTCCACACGACTTTGTGCTGCTTTATTAAAAAAAATTCCAACTGTGCACACCGATCGTAAAACACCAAACAACAATTATTTATTAAAATTACAACAACACCTTCTTCTTCTTATTTGATATCTTAGTAATTTTATTTCAATCTCGTTTGTTGTTGTTTTTTTTTCAATACGACGAATTATTTTTTGTTGCACGAGTCTCATCGACGATTACAATATTTCTTTTTTCTTCCACGTTTTTGTGTCACGGGGGTTTTATCACACGGGCTGACTCGAATATTCGTTATGTGAATACGAATCAACAATATTCTCACACACGAGTCACTCCTAACGTGGAAAACGCGCGGGCTATATGGCACAATAATACTTGGACTATACTCTCGGCGTTTCGTCTTGTTTATCTGTTTGTTTATCGTTTACAATATAATTTCCTTTTAGTAATAATTTCAATTACGTTGTATCGCGTTCTCACGTTTCCAATAACAATTCAATTCACGTATTAATCGTTATAATATTTCTTTTTTCTTTTAATTTTATATCGTTCCGTTACTCTCATTATCGTACATATGTGGGTTGAAGAACCGAGAGAGCGACGGTACAACGCGTGCAAACGCGAGACAGCATCACCGCCGACTGAGTGACGTTCGCCGAGTTGCGTTCAACAGCCCCCCGACGCCTCCTTCGTCCCTCCACTCCCACTTACTCAACCATCAACGACCCCCCACTCTGGCTGAGTCGCGGGGAGATTGTGGCCTTTGCCGAGCCTTTGGCCTTGAACTTGGTTTCAGCGACAGCCGCACGAGGCGTACACCGACGACCTATATTATTATATAGCGATCGCCCGCTACATGTATATGCCTTTCTGTGTATGTCCGTTGCGTGTGTGTGTGTGTGTGTGTGTATGTGTGTGCGCATGTGTGTGTATGTGTGTATGTGTATGTGTTATATATGAATGCTTACATATATATGAGCATTGAAACGAACGAAGCAACGAACGGGAGCCCCGCGACCCACCGCGCCTCGCTCCCTCGTATCTCCCTTGTGCGCAGATGCCGACTCTCTCGTAATGCTCACCTAGGGGTAACCTACCCCCAGCGACCTTGAACAATTCCCGGTATACCCGCGTATACATCACCCACGTTAAACTAGGTTTTCCAACCCCCCTCTCGCTCGTCCCCACCTAGTTCGACCTTATATACGTGTAAAGAGTCGATGGCTCTTTTTTTTTCAACCCTTTACCGTATTGATGCGATAAGGGCATTTATTTTCTTATCGGGGGAGATCGAAGGTCGTCTATTCTCGGCGGGATAATTTGTTCGCCCGTTGATGAAGGTTCGTGTGTCATTCGTCATCGATTCACTGTGATATTAAAATTGACCGATGTTCGATGATTAATCGAATTTTTCTTGATTTATCTGTGGGACTTATGAGGAGTTTTTGTTTTTTTTTTGTAAAATACGAAAATCGTTGTAATTCGTTAGGATGGTTTGCATCGAATCGTCGTGTTGTCAATAATTTTTCAAAGATTAATTTTGAAAATCATTATCATCGTTTGATTGAATCAAGATCGAGTTCGTTCCTAGAGATGATCGCGCGAGGAACATGCTCGGTCGACGGCGAAACGCCGACTGGCACGAGCGTTCGCTCTCGACGCACGGATCGCAAGTGCGCGGAGTTTGACGATAGAGCGTCCTGCGAGAGGAGCATGCGCTCCATCAGGTGGATCGTGGGTGGGTGAGCGAGAGGTGGGAAGCTTGCGCGAGAGTGGAATCGAGTGGTGGTGGGGATTGGAGCGTTGGTGGGGAATCATTCGCGAGTAGAGACGGCGAGAGAATTGTGAAGAGGTGGGGGATGGAGAGGTAAGAGTGGGAGAAGAAGGATCGAGGCGGCATAGCTGTGCGAAGAGCGAAGGTTCGCGAGGTCTCCGTGAGCCGAGTAGCGCCACGCGACGGCGCTCTCTGGTTAAACTTGCCGATGAGGGGTGGGAGTGGATATACGGAACGACCAAAGTCGGCCGGTATTTATGCTGTATAGAAACGCCGCCGAAGAAATCGAGCAAGGAGCGAGAAGGAAACGAGAACTGGAGAAGGAAGGACGGAGAAACACAGAAGGAGAAGCAATGTCTCGGAATCTCGCGGAGAGCAACGCGCGCGAAGGTGGAAGGGATGCGTACTGGCCGCTACTACTGCGAGACCGATGTCTGTATAGACGGCGGTGTATAGCGGTACTCTTTCCACTGCGGGAAAACAGCAACGAGACGAGCGCGCGCGCGCGCGCTGCGATCAACGGCCGCGACTATTGACCCCGGGCGTTCTAACATCGTTATAAAACCATCCAAAAATCAAATCACGAACAAAAATATACAAAATCCATTGGCTTCTTTCATAGGCTAAATATAGAAATTGCCCAAAAAAAAATTTGACAAATTTAAGATTTAAATTTATGAATTTAATGCAAAATAATCGTCAAGAGAGGTCAAAGAGATCGTCAAGATCGTTGGAGAGAATGCGTTCGGAAAATGTATCATTAAGAAGAGAGAAAGGGGTGGCTCGTGATATTGAATGGGTCGAGATGGAGCGCGGGTGGCTGAGGTCAACGACCCCGAGTGCTCTCGCTCACCGCGGAAGAGTAAACGACACTCTCCGTATACGAGAACGAGGTGAGGCTCGATGGGACGACGATCTTTTCTTTCTTCTTTCTTTTTCTCGTTTACAACACGACGCTCGCTCGTATTCTGCAATTTCTAATTTCTCACGGCTACGATCGCGTATTCTAACGCACACACTCGCGCACAAATCACGCGCGTACACCGGAATTATATGGCGGTTACTTTCTCGCGCGTCGAATCGGCCACTTTCGCCGCGGCTCGAGCGTTATTGCGACAGTAACATATACACTATATATTTCTATATATATATATACATATAACTCTGTGAAGGTAACGGAGAGAACGAAATTGCGTAAATGGTCAATGCCCCGGCAACCCAAATTTCTAAAACTTCGACGAATCGAAAGCGTCGCGGGTCCCGTTTACGAAATCGACTCGGACGGTTTTTTTTCGGCTCCGACACTACGTGGAGAATTTATATATATATATATATATATATATATATATATATATATATGTGTGTGTATATCTTACATAGCTAGCTCGACGGTAAGAAATTTAGAACCGTTTAGACGAAGCTTTATTTATTTATCAAATTTATACAAACACGTTCGCGATAAAAGAGAAAGAACGCGTACGTTGCATAACGCGCGATGATTCATCCCACCGAATCGATCGACCGACGAACGTCGAACGTAGATGAAATATTCTTTTGACCAAATTTGTAACGGATACGAAGAATTGTAATGAAAGGTAGAAAAATGAATGTTACTCACCATCACGACTCATGCCGACGGCGATGCACTTCTTGAGCCTGCAGTACTGGCAACGATTTCTGTTGATGCGTAATATGCTGCACTGTTGATTCTTGGTGCAGGGACGATACTGTATCTTCTGTTGTATGCTCCGACGAAAGAAACCCTGCGAATCACCAGCGAATCCTTCGTCAGTTTGACCGTCGCTGTCGGACGATGACCCGGAGGAACAAGCGTTCCCCGTGCTCGGGCTTGCAATATCACATTCGCACAGGCACCCCATTAATTATCAATTATCCACGTTATCGAACGTTACCTCCGTTATTAATAACGAACGAGGAATAAATAATGAGTAATTAAACAAACAAAAAATTCTTAAAAAGAAAAACAGACGTAATTCTTTTATTCACTGGCGTGATCGATCTCTCGCTCGCACGTATCGTCGCGCGAAAAATAATCGTTCTCGTATGCGCCACGGACAAAAGAGAGCCGAGTATTATCCCTGGATATTCGCACTCTCGATGACAGAGATAATAGAAATAATTCGCTCTCTCGCGCACGCAATTTTGTTTCCTTTGTTTTTGGCTTTTCTTTTCGACGTTCTTTTTTTATCGCACACTAATTATGGACACTGTGGGGTGAGGGGAGTCTCGTTTATTCTCCTCCTCGTCGCTGTCACTCGTGATTTAATTTCGATACGAGAACGTACGCGAAAACACACACGCGTAAACATGTGATAATAATTCCGCTAATGAATTTTCAATCAGGCACAATAATTTTAATGGCGTTTCATATTGCTCGACACGCTCGTCGTCGCACAAACTCTTTTTGTTCCTCGCGCTTTTTCTTTTTTTAAGCAATGTTTGCGTTCGTCCCGTGTGAAAAAAAAAAGAAATGTTTACCCAACGAATTTGTATCTCGTACGTATTACGCGTCGTACTTACATCGCGATTCGTATATTCCTTGTCAACTTTCTTGATCGAGGGATATTAATTAAGTATAGCCCTCCCCACCTTACGAACGAGTCGTTGCGCGATTAATATTTTTGATAAAGTTTCTTTCGTTTTTTTCTTGCTCTTTTATTTTTGTTTCGCTCGCTCGTTGCAAGAAGCGACCGTTTGTATCGAAGCTTGGCTGTCGACTGGCTCACTCTAGCCAAGAATCGAGCATAGGAGAGAGGCCTCGACGGGGCACATTGCCTGTGGCAAGCTCTCGCGTTTGTCGAGCAGGGTGGGGGCCCTCTGACCCAATTCCCGGACGTTCACCCGCAGTTCACCGCGTGAAAGTGAGAGTCCCTGCGCCGCGCGCGCGGTCCGATGGAGTACTCTCTATCTTTCTCTTTCTCTCTCGCGCGCGCGCGTTCTCTCAGTCGGGTAGAACGACCGAGGTTCGCCTCCACCCGATTCTGTCTCCTCTCTCTCTCTCTCTCTCTGTCTCTCTCTCTCTCTCTCTCTTTCTCTCTCTCTTTCTCTCTCGCTCTCGTATTCTTATATATCTGTATATATATGTACGTACGTATGTATGTATATACAAACGTAGAACGTTCGGGAACGCGAGGCGCGCGCGTAAGCTCCCAACGTGTAGCACCATAAGCGCGCTCGGTGCGGCGCTCTACTAACGGGTTCCTTCCCCTTCGCTCCCCTGCCCCCTCCCTATTCGTCCGCAAACGCTATACCTCCTCCACCTTCCCCGGTTTTCTCACTATACAGTCACCGATCTACTCTCAGCTCGCACGCTCCGTGCCCTACCACTCTTCTTCTCGTCCCGCCCTTTTCAGTTACTTTTTTTCTCCCGTACTTTTTTTTATTTGTTTTCTGTTTTTTTTTTTCTTCTTTCTTTCCTCTCAACGTTACATACACCGGGTATATACAGATAAGTTTTGGATTTGATGGATTTCATGGTATAATCTTGATACTCATTTCCTGCGAGCTTTTACCGAGCTTTCGCCAAGATCGCAATCTTATCGCGACGTTAATCACGAGTTTTTTTTGTAAATGAGTTATTTTTTTTTAGGATGTATCTACTCTTGAGGATTATAGAATTTGTGCGTATCGCGAATATGTTATATCGATATTTTTCAATCGGAGATTTGATTAACGTCCCGAAATCATAGGTTTTGTTTTTTGTTTTATTATAGTCATGCCCTGGGACAATAATAGTACAGTTGCGATCGTAATGGCACGCTCCTCCTCCTCCTCCTCCTCCTCCTCTTTCTCCTCCTCTTCTCTCGCCAATCGGCCAGGGCCGCGGAGTGAATGCGATATGTGCACGAATAGAGGACCCTGGGAAGGGAAGTCCCTGGCCGGCTATCGGTCAACGACCTCTCGGGTAGAGCGGTATAGACCAACGCCGGGGAGCTCCGAGAGCGACAGAGAGACAGCGAGAGAGAAATAGGAGAGAACGAGAGGCATGGAAAGGGTTACGTAACTATATACCTACGTACGCGTACACGAACCGCACGAAGAGTAGAAACGGATTTCGGGCTACCCTAGTACCCCCCCCC
>JAPYZU010005805.1:0-17281 GCA_030523005.1 Tryphoninae sp. B BG-2022a | reverse complement strand
GGAATCTGAGTGAAAAAACCACTCCGGTGTAAGAGAGGAGCATGTAAAAGCCCGCAAGGGCATACAATCGGAATCGGAATAATAATAATATATTATATTATATTATAGTATATTATATTATATTATATTATATTATATATATTATATCATATTATATTATATTATATTATATTATATTATATCATTTTATATTATATTATAATATAGTATAATATAATATATAGTTAATAAATATATATGTATATACAACACGTTTATGTGCAATTATATAGGTATAGGCCGATATAAAACCACACATACACGTATATATATACGATTTCCTATGGATTCAACAGTTTATGCAACGCTTTAATAGAATTTACTTCTCGGTGCACTTACGTACCGGTGCATCACAGTGACTCGAGGATCCTCTCGCGTTACATGATACATAACGCAATTAAGGAAACAAATTTGATACCCTCGCTATTTTTTATTTTCGTGTATTATTATATTAGTGATGAGTGAACGATGTAAATAAACCAAAAAACATAAATTTGTAAATATAAACAATGATTTTGGAATAATTGTTATAATTGAAATAATTGTATTGGATTTTAAACAAACGCGAGGAAAATTTTTAAAAAAGTCATCGTCACCTTTTTTTGTTATTTCTTACGTGCGCGTTAACTTGGACAATATTTACACGTTGCAGAGAACGATCACGTGTTTACTTCGAGGACGAACGAAACGATACACAAAGACTCAAGACAGCGAGCTCGTGATCTCAACTGCATCTTGGAAAGCAAAATTTCAAATGTATTTATTCTCGTCACACCACACGGCCGGATGACATCTCTTATTTTTCCGCCACTTTATCACACTCGAAAATCATCGGATTACGTGGAATCGTCGGAAACGAACTTTGACCAGGGCGTTCGAACCACGACGAGACTAACATTGAAACCGACTGGAATATACAAATTTTTAAAAGTTTTTTCTCAGACAAATTGACAAAAGAAACAAAATTATTCGTCATACCGCTTATGCTAATTTCATTCTTGTCCAACTGGTTTTGCGAATTTGTCGCATATGCAAATTTTTGTTCCCATTTGCCTACGCTTTTTTTTTCTTATCTCTTATTTTCGTCCCAAAATTTTCACACGGCATTGTCATTAGAACTTTATCCTTGTGACGAATGACGCAAAGACGTAAGAATTTCAGAATAGACTTTGAAAATTAACGAGGATAAGGGATCCTCGCCTTAGCTATTCCAACGTGATTATAATTACGCACAGACTAGAGATACCGGACAATGTTAGAGATACGAGCTCAGGCAGGATTGAGCCAACGGCAAAATTTACTATAGTTGATGCAGCTTCTACGACAATAAAGCCTGTTGTGATTAATTAGCGAATACACGATATTCGTGTACAGAGGCGATACGAATTGTAGACATTCCTAGTGTTATGCGAGTATTATATTCGTTGGACGCACTTTGTTGAAAATAGAATATCGAACAACGTACAGGATTCTCGGTGATACTGATAATAGTCTGTAATTCAATGTATCGTGGTTGGTCAAAACACCCTCAGCTACCCCTTTATCTATTATCAGGACCTGTGTAAAACGCGATGATCGTATCGACGAGAACACGACTATGCCAATCACTGAGCTTTGTATTAGAAAATCGTCGTTCGTGGTTCAACGAACAATAATATTAGTTTTGTTTCGATAATACAATCGCATAATTGACCCCAACTGATAAGAAATATAATTTTCTAATGTTTATTTTTATCGAATCGTTTTATAATTGGTTTAAATTAAATCTTTCGTTTTTTAAATTATTTTCTATTATTGTTTTTCTTATCTGTTAATAATTTAAGTTTGAACAAAGTGGAAGAAAATTATTTGTCTCCGAGCTAATCTCATCGGTATCTATAATAATTATTTTCCATCGTAACAAAAAAAATATCAATCATAAAAATACACAAATATTGCATAACCCTTTGCTACGTGTGATCCGACGAGTATGCTTTCTAGTATAAAAAAACGAGCACTTTATCCGTATATCACATCCAGATTCGCGTCAAATATAAATGTGCATGGTAAGAGGCGTAGTTATTGGCGATCCAGTAAGAAGTTAGAAAAACAGCTCGGTAGGCGTCTAGAGCGGCAATTTGCTGGGAACTGCGAATTACCGACCGAACCGGTGGTCAATCACTGTCTCTTTTTAGCCCGTCTGGATAACGATTACTCGGCCACTGTTATGCATTCTCGTGCGCTTGTCACTGTGCTCGGTAACGCGGATACGTGTACATGCTCCTGCCATTAGTGAAGGTGGCTAACATACATATATATACCGGCGGTACCATTGCATACAATATATATGTATACAGGGTGAATTTCATAAGATGTCACAGGTCTTATTCTAAGGTAGATGGGATCATTACAAACAAAAGTTGCCAATATACATTAGGGATATTTTTAATAGTTTACGAGATATAACGTTTTAAAGTTGGTCCAATAAGAGCGCGCCGAGAAGCATTGGCGCCGCCCACTCCCGCCCTAGCCGTAGAAACAGCACTATGTTGAGCGTTACATTTGGATTTGCAAAATTTAAAGCAGTGAATTTTATTTATTATATTATTACACAGTCATTTTTATTTCTCAGACATTGACTGCCAGGGCGGGTAGGGGGCGGCTCCAACGTTTCTCGGCGCGCTCGGCTAAATTCAAAGCAGTCAATGCTCGAGAAATAAAAATGACTGGATAATAATATAATAAATAAATTTGACTACTCTGAATTTCCGAACCCCAAATGTAACGCCCTACATTGTGTTATCTCTACGACTAGAGCGGGAGTGGGCGGCTCCAACGCTCCTAGGCGCACTCTAATTGAACCAACTTAAAAAATTGATATCTCATAAACTATTAAAAATATCCCTAATGTATATTTGCAACTTTTGTTTGTAATGATCCCATCTACCTTAGAATAAAGCCTGTGGCACCTTACGAATTTCACCCTGTATATATGTATATATATATGTATATATTGTATGCAATGGTACCGCCGAGTAGACTAGACGATTGCAATGACGATCGTCCACACACAGACACGACTTACACACAGAGAAGAAGTAATGCCGGAGTAATGCCATGCGAAGGCCCGCGCTTTTTCATCCAGCCGAACGGGGCAGTCACTCTTCCTGCTCTCGGCACGAGCGGACGAGAAAGATCTCATCGCGGCTTTTATTCGAACGCGTGATCGCACACGCGAGTTTTGTGCGTTGAAAGACTTTTCGTCGGACCGCTGGGTACGACGCGAGATCGGAACGAAAATTTGTTTAAAAATTTTCCTAAACTGTCTTTTTTGGATCGCTTTTCGTTAGTAACTTTGAGAGAGACCCTAATTATTGTTGTTAATTTAGGAATATCGTTGATCTTTTGTTTCACTTGTTTGTTGTTATTATTGTTATTGTTTGGGAATCGCTTGAGGAGGAATATTGTGATATTTCGAAAATATTGTGAAGAAATTGTTGAAGAAGAGTCGACAGTGTTTATTCGGCGATTTTACAAGGTACCAGAGGGATGAAGTTACCCGGTATAGGGAGGACCAGTTTCCTCCTTGTATCTCTGGTGATCGGCACCGCGTTCAAATCTGCGACTGCGCAGCGGGAACTTCCGGCTACATCGTTTCTTCTCGATGGCATTAGCAATGCCGCCTCCTCAGCTACGAATTTTCGTAAGTTTTTTTTTAAACAAAAGGACGAATTGGTAAAAAAAAATTAAAGTAACATCAAATTTTCGATATTAAATCAATTTTAATTAATAAATTATCAGCGATTTGGAAAATCGCTGCAAACGAGATCGATTATCCTTGATTCGAACGATCGAATACGTTGAATTTCGAAGAAAAACACAATTTGTTCCGAGAAAAATGATAAAATGTCCGGGTTTTCTTTAAAAAACGTGACAACGCTCGTTTTTTTTCCTCCCAATTATATACCCTCTCGATAATTTCCAACGATTAAACCGATTTAGTTGCAACACTGAAATTACAAAATCGACGCTCGCCACTTTGTACGCGCTCGGGTGTGCACCGCGTCTCGTGGAAAGTATCGGGCAATAGTCGATTCGCCGCGTCCTCGGCTACGGAGACGTTATAAAATACATCGACGAGGCAACGTGCCTGGAATACGTGAATAAATCATTGATAAATATGTTAATTAACAATTTTACCGTTACTTTCGATCGAATATGCGCTATCCCTTTGTGCAATTAATAATTGTCGCACGAAAAAAAAATAAACCATTTTCCTACACCAAGCGATTAAACACGAATGAACAAAACAAAAACCTAACTTTACTTTACACGTGATTGAAAAAAGTATCGTCAAAAGCGACATAAGAAAAATGATCAATGTTCATTAATTAATTACAAATTCGAACGTCAATGAAAACTTTTCCCCGAACGAAATAATTTCCAATGCTAATGAAATCCGGGAAATCGTCGGATGACAAAAAAGATCGAACAGCGAGAACTCGGAGCGATCTATGAGTCACTATAAATGGGAGGATTAAAAAAATCCTCGTCCTCGTCGCTCTAAATACGATGTAAAAAAAAGTGCTCGTCCTGCCTACGTATCACGGCTCATAAATTTGTAATTGCTCCTTTTTTTTCGTTGTCCTCGCTCGTCGAAACCAAACTCGTGTCATCGAGCGACACTCGACGTTTCCCGGCGGAGTTTCAATTTTTTTTTGCCCAATCCGCGCACGTAACGTACCTTCGGACGAGATCCTCGAATCGATGGTTCTTTGCATATGCAAACTGCGAGAACGCTCGTTGGCTCTGGATAAAAAGCGACGGGAATTAAACGATTATGCAAAAAGCAATGTGTATATATATATATATATATATATATATATATATATATATATATAAATCGACATGGAGGCAGATAAGCGTATAATAATAAAAACGTACACAAATATGCAACAAGTATCATCATAGGGCATGCGTCATAGCTCGTGTTACTTATCATGCTAGCTGCATCGTCCATCTGAGTTGGGCAATTCGCATTCGATTAAAATTACCGATATCGACAAAATACCGATTCGATTCTATTCGCAACATCGATTCGATCATAAAATCATTCCCGATTCATCAACTTGACGTTTCGAAGAAATATTCAATCTTTCGTTGTTTGTATTTTATTATTATTTTTCCGGTTAAAAAATGCCGATTTTCCGTCGAGGAAAAGAAAATTGCACGTAGACAGCACCTCGGATTTTTCACAAACCATCACACACTTCCGGTTATGCTTTTTCCAGTATCCGGTGTCGTGCAACGACAGAAGCAACTTCTGCATCGGGTGACCGATACCGCGACCGATTACGGTATGCATATCATCGTTTAGTCGATACAGCTGCGATTTTTTTATATCCCTTGATATGAAGGAATTCCGGGAATTCCAATTTTTCGACAGAAATTCGCGTTTTATCACTTTCTTGTCATTTTCGTTGTTTTTTTTTATCAAATATTGAAACATTGCAAAGAGATGTTGATAAACAATACTCATACTTTGATAAATCGTTGACATCGCCTCAATGTCGAGAAATCGTTTCGTGGTAATGTTGATTTTCGAACGAACGAAAAATAATCAAGGAAAGGGAATCTACGAAACTTCCTCGTTTCTCGATTACACCATGTTATAATCTTATTTGCATGTTTGTCACGATTCAGTGGCCAGCGCGGTCGAAATGCCGAGAAGTTTGCTGATGAACGCAACAAAGATGACGACGAGTTACAGTAAGTTGGTATAATGCAGCACGCGAGACGAAAGATCTCGTGACTCTAACTAATCCGAAAAAGGACACAGTCGACAGTGCCGCATCGATAGGACTCGATTTCAAGCTGAGGAGGGTGCTGGAGAAATTTCGTTCACGCATGCAATATGGATTTCCGGACATGGGTACAAGCTGCATGAACTTTATCTAAGAACTCGAAATCCGGAAATTGGCAAGTAAGTCACTGGCGTCATTGTCAAAAATTCAAATTCGTAAAATAACGAAAGGAAAAATAATAATTATGCATTATTAATCTTCTTATCCATTTACACAGATTGATTTGTTTATTTATAAAATTTTTACAAAAGAAAATCCGATAATTGGCAAATAAGTTATTGGTGTCATTGCCCAAAATTCAAATTCGTAAAATAACGAAAGCAAAAAGAATAATGGTGTCATTGCCCAAAATTCAAATTCGTAAAATAACCAAAAAGAAAAATTATGCATGATTAATCTTCTTATCCATTTACACAGATTGATTTGTTTATTTGTAAAATTTTTACAAAAGAAAATCCGAAAATTGGCAAATAATTCACTGGTGTCATTGTCCAAAATTAAAATTCGTAAAATAACGAAAAAAAAATAATAATTATGCATTATTAATCTTCTTATCCATGTACACAGATTGATTTGTTTATTTATAAAATTTTGAACAAAGAAAATACGAAAATTGGCAAGTAAGTTACTGGTGTCATTGTCCAAAATTCAAATTCGTAAAATAACGAAAGCAAAAAGAATAAATACCTGGTGTCATTGTCCAAAATTCAAATTCGTAAATAACGAAACAAAAATGGATTATTAAGTATGATTAATATTCTTATCCCTTTACACAAATTGATTTGTTTATTTGTAAAATTTTTAAAAAAGAAAAACCCAGAATTGGCAAGTAAGTCACTCAAATTTGTAAAATAACGAAAGAGAAAAGAATAATTATGCATAATTAATATTCTTATCGATTTATACAGATTGATTTGTACATTTATAAAATTTTTAAAAAACTCATTGTCCAAATTTCAAATTCCTAAAATAACGAAAGAAAAAAGAATAATTACACATAATTAATCTTCTGATCTATTTAAACAAATCGATTTATTCAATTATAAAACAAAAAGTTACTTTTTTAGTAATATTCCCAACATTTTACTTCATGTCTTATTTTCTTATATTCTTTATTTGTTATTTAAAAAAAAATGTTAATTTATATTTCCAGCGTTACACTTTACCTCGACGATGTAACGATCGATCGTTTATCGAGCTTCGATATCGACAGAGCGAGGCTCTCGTTAATCGGACCAACGATTACCGTTAACATGTCGATCTCTACAGTATTGGCGAATGGTTACTACAACATTTCCGGAATAATCGGTGACATGTTTCCCCTTCATGGTTCGGGTCACTTCTCTGCAAAAGCATCCGACTTTCGGATATATTTCAAAACCGTGCTCGGTTATTCTCGTGGCATGTACATGAAGAGCTTCGATCTTGACTTTTCAATGGCTTCGACCAAACTCGAACTCGAGAATTTCATGGGTGGAGATAAAATTGGAACGATCATGACGGAAGTGAGTGACGTCGATTCTCGACGACAAAAAAAACTAATTAATTAACCTTTATACAATTAAAAAATTAAAATAACCAACTTTAACAAATTCTTCAGGTCTTCGAAGAACTCACCCCTCAGGCATTGGAGATCATAAAACCCGAGATTCTACCACCGATCCAAGAGTACATTGCGAGTGAGGCCAACAGCACGATTTATCACATGACCATGAAAGATATGCTGGGACTTCTTCTCGGGGAGGGTGACATAAGGAATTTTCCACTACCCTTGCCATGACTATATCGATCATACTTATCGTTACGACGTTCGATATAAAGAAAAAACAAACAAAAATATATACAATAAGAAGAAAATACAAAAGATCGGAGGAAACGATGAGTGAGAAGTGAGTCACTCGTGAGCTTTAAAATCCTCCGAAGCTTTCGTTCCATGACTAGTTGTTTTTTTTAGCGCGAAAACGGTCGAAACTCGTTCGCGAGTGGAATATCGCCCGACCAAAGTTTCTTACAATAGTTATTGATAAATCTATGTTCTTTCAAGGTCGAATAAATACCACGCCATGTTTTACGACTTGTAAAGATTTCACGATGGGCAAAGAATATATTTCTCTGATTTATTGAAATGAAACGAAACAAAAATAGGAATCTACCCTTATAACTTGGACAAACTAATAAATCGTCTTTGATTAAGCAGCTTCAAGGACGTTTGTTGTCAAGATTGGCAATCATCGGTGGATAGCGTGGTGGCACTACCGGATTTTCCCCTATCATGTTCAGGAAGAATAAAGGCTTATCATCGACCACTCCCAAATGGTACGCCTACGAATTAAAGTGCACATACCGGTAGAAAACTGTTACCGTTGCTCGTTAAACCCGACTATAGGAATCCTGGAAATGTTTGGAAGTGAGGTTGCACTTACCATCCAAGAGCTAGTTGGATTATCTGGTTGAGGCACAAGATAACTTTGAAATAATCCTACAAAGGCTGCTCCATTCAATTACGATATTGAATCACAATGGGCTGTTCGTACTACTATCACGAACTTGAGAAAATGAAGTGGATTTGGTCAATATGGCACATACAAGATAGACGTTTTTTATACGTTGGAGACGAAGATACGAAAACGCGATTTCGTCCATTTTTCTTCGTAGGTCAAATTTTACTTTAATATTAAGAACGTCGATATAATACTAATTGACTTCTATAGTCTGTATTGATTAGAATTGAATGAGAAATTTAAAGATAAGAGGGAAATGGATTGGAAGTAATAACATCAAACAGCTTTTTATTAATTGGCTAAAATCGATCGTTCGATTAAGGATGTTTGAGACGTATAGCCATTAGGAAAAGTAGATTAAAATAGCTATTGCTTCATCATTTAAATCAATAATTAAATTTAAGAATGAAAAATTGCTTGTGAATGTGAATTATACTTATTTAGTAATTCAACATAGTGAAAATCCAGTAAAAACGCAATCGTTTTTATTCGTGATTTATTATTTAGTTAACCCGAATTTTTGTTTTAAATTATCTATTTTGGCTTTTTTCTCATGAAAAAAGACAGAATTATTTGTTAAAATGTCAATACCTTAAAATGTGACCTGAAAATTACACCCCCCGAGGATTAATTAATCGTAAATTCTGTTAAAACTTGAAAATAGAAAATGGAAATATTTCTCAAACATTCTTAATTTTTCATTAATAAATAATTGTTTAAATGGCTTATTTTTTCTTAATGGCGTTCTCCATGTTTTGACATTTTTTTACACGTGTATTCTTTTCTCACGTTTCATAAATAAAGAAAAGAAGCACGAGAAAATTATAGCGAGTGGGTGCGATTGGAAAGAACACGTCTGGTTCTGGTAGACAAGGTCAACGTGCTTTGTACGTTCTCTCGTTCAACTTCCCATTGTTGTCTCGACATCTCCGCGTTTATTTTTCTCATTCCTCGACTTTTTTCTTACAGCTCCCATTCTGTCTTTCCCTGAACAAAAGCTTCGCAATTAAAGAAGTTATTCGTCGTCATATCCAGCCACCCAAAGTGCTTTGAGTCGAAATCGCCTTGACAACCCCCTACCTCCTCCAAGCTTTATTCAACCTGCTGATATTGCCTGGTAGAACCATCTTCTTTCTCTCAGACAACTCTGATCGAGACCATTTTGAAATGTTCTAGAAAAAATAAAAACAACATCCAACTTATTTTCCATTATCAAAAGAGAAATCAAACTTGCTTCGATGAATCGAGATAAATTATAACAAAATAATTGTTCGATAAAATCCATTTTCGATTTTCTATTTTTCTCGTAAGTTTCATCGGTTCGATACAAATTTTACCTCTAGAATTCTTATCTCTTCGATCCGAATTTGACATTCCCATTGGGCACATAGCCCCCCCCCCCTAACACATCGATCTAATCAAAAATCCAATCTTCTAATGGCAGAGAATGATTTTCGAGATTACTCACGTGGACTTGTTCACTGACACGAGAATTCGAGTAAACGTAACTTGCACGATCATTCTTCCCGTGTGTACAAGGAGCCATAGAAAGCTACAATCAATCGTCAATATTGACGACAGATAAGAGAACGACTTGTGTGCAATCTGACGGGGGAGGCACCCGAAGATCAGTTTGCCACGTATATATATTTTTTTTCCTTTCTTCTTATAAGTTTCAAATACTCCTCGTAATTCGTTTGCTAGCTCTTATGTACGGACAGATGTAATTGATAAGAGATAATCTCGAGTGTCGGTGTAAATCGTGCCGAACGTCATCATTGCTTAAAAACCAGACGGAAAAGATCTAATCAATACGATCGATCGAGTCTTTCCTGTTCAACTATATTCTCTGAAACTCGCGGGAATTTTGCAAATATAAGATTGATCAGCTGATCGGTGATTTTTTAAAAAACATATTTGAAGTTTACGTACGATTGCTAATTAACCTGATTGCTGTATTTTGAAATAAGAGGTAAATATTTTTAATCGCATCTGTTGATTTCCATTTGAGATTGTTTATTATTAATTAGTTAAATCTCTTATCAATTTTCTTCAGAATTTAATCTACGTATTGCGTGATATTTTCAGATGATTTTATCTTGTTTAATCCATCCATTGAAATCGCCCGATACTTTTCAAGCTTTCGTTTTTCTACCTCGACTATTCATTATTATCGTCGTCCCTTATCACTCGATGTGACTGTCCATTCAAACGAGTGGTTGTTTACGATTTCACGAGCTTCCTGAAAAACATTTTTTCTTTAAACTTATTTATCTCCATTTGTCATGCATCCTCGAAGTAAATGAAAAAAAAAGTCGGAGGTTTAGATAAAGCGACCGAGCCAAATGAAAAAGAAAGTTTGCCTATTGATTTTATCATTATTAAGTTTATTATTGTTCAATTTTTATTATAACAAACTAAATTTCCATACAAATTCGTGTCGTCGAAACTAGCATCGAGTTGGCAATTGCTAGACTCGACGACAGGCAATGTTTCACACGTTATTCTGGGACTTTCGTTGAAAAATTATTCATAAAAGGGTGAAAAAAGCAAGAACGCAATTTTTCAATTTCCCGGGGGTGAAATTCTCGCAGCTTAAAGTCGTACATAGAACGCGCATATATGCATACATACATGTAGTTTGCATAATGTACAGTCAAATTCACGTACACTCTATCTAACCTGATATCACCTTACATAATAGAAATCTTTCACCTTTCACCTCGACACGGTCTCTGTGCGAAAGAGCGAAGGGGTGTCCAAATACTAGGTTTTTCCTTTCCATTTAACTAAATAAAAGTGTCCAATTCGAAAAACGAAAAACCCTTTCATTCCCTTAGTTCTACGTTTGCAAGATGATTCCCGATTCAACCCAATTGTCTTACGAATGCATTGCGGAATAAATTAGACTATCATTTCTCAAGTAGTATTTAGGGTAAAACACGAGGTAGAATACCATTGTTTGTTTGAACAAAGTACATTTGGTCTGAACAAAGAAACCGAGATATCCGACGTCGTTCCGGAATTAATTTCAGCTATGGGAGATTAAAACCAAAAAAAACATTTATCTCCCTCTTACTGTAAGACCAGCCCAGCCATTTCTCCTCCCCTCTTTCAAACTGTACAATCAACAACCCTTTCGCATTCCACAATCCCTTTCTCGAGGGTTGAAAACGACTTTGCTCATTTTTTCTTTCAATTTCCCAAAAACGTTTGAAAAATGTTCTTTTTCCGTTTCAAAATTAACTTACTGTGCTTTATACTTCGTTATTTGTAGAGATTAAATTTTCCAAACGTCAAATATCGAGTAGTGAAACGATCGGTATTTGAGTATCGAGTGAACGAGGTGGGAAATGAACGTAGCGAACAATTTGGCCTGTGCCTGCGTTCGTTCAATTTAGGAGGGGCCAACACGTAACGTGATCTTGATATGGCGCAAAAAACGATTCGTCGATGATCGTCCGAGGAGAAGTTATTGGCAGCTTGATGTCATAAACCCTTCTTACAGTAGACTGAATACATTGCTTATATATATATATATATATATATATATATATATATATATATATATACCTCGTTTATATTACATATGTACATATATGCGTCCGTTAGATAGAAATACATTATTACTCGCTCATATATACAGGGTGTTCGCGAGTTATCCCAACCTAAAAAAAATACCTATATAGCTGACATCGATACAAACAAAATGATTTTTTTAAAATTGTCTTACGATAAAAATTGCCCGAGATATAAATTCATAAAGTTTGAAAATGTCATCGAACGACCCCTCGATAAAACCCAGATACAGCGGTTCGAATCCCACGCAGGACGTTTTTTTTTCAATTTTTTTTTTTCGTTTTTTCCAAACGTCGACGAAATAAATATCAATAAAGGAACGACCAATGGTCACGATCAAAGAAAATAATGTGTTTCGAGTACTCAACCGCGGGGAGTTTGATGGTTTCGATCGCTCATAGCTCAAAATTTCAAACTTTACGGATTAATATCTCGGCCAATTTTCATCAAAGAACAATTGAAAAAAATTCATTTTGTTCCCATCGACGTCGACTGTATAGGCATTTTCTACATCCCCATGGTTTACGAACACCCTGTACTATATATGTGTATATATGCGCCAGAGCGGCGAATCATTCATGCGCTCGAAGCAACAGTTGGCGCGAGAGGGAAGGGCGAGCGCCTAGAGGAGGGAAACTCGGGGTCTATGGCAATCGCTATGGCAGTAGCTGGCGAGCTCACAGCGTTAGACGTTCCTCGATAAGCGATAAGCGGATATGTCTCTCGCTCCTGTCAATAACTACGACGTGTCAGTGACTGCGCCGTACGGGTTCGCGACCGAAGGTGTGCGGTCTTCGTGCGTGCGCGTGAGACGTTCAAGCTTGGGAATCGCGGACGGACATGCGTAAGATTCGACGATATAGACCGGCGAAGGAGCGTAGTCACATTGAAACGACGTCCGACGACGGACGCGCGCGCTTCGACAACATCACGGGTCGTCGATTTGACGTTTTTTTTAAACTTCATTTTTTTTTTTAAATTAAAACAAAATCAACGAACATCGGATTGCTGTGAAATTAGATTTACTCACATTAAAGAAACCGACGATTTCGACCTTTTTCGTCGGTTTTCGAATCGTTGACAGGCAAAGTGAGACGGTAAAATAATTTTATAAAAAAACAAACGAATCATTTTTATTCGTAAATACAAACGAAATAAGTTTTATTTATTTTCCCACGATAACAAAAGAAACGTACAAAATACGACGAACGTATATTCCTACATTGTTTAATCATCAAATTATAAATCATTATTTTTAGATAACTTTCTGTGTAATAATAAAATTGATATTTTGATGAATTTATCATTGAGCGTAGAGGCAATTTTTTAATAATATTTACCGGAAAGCGATGTGCGCGCAAAACAATAATCCGACCACGAATAAACCACAAGGATGCTTTGCGTTATCAGAGTGAATCACGTTTTTAAATTCTCGTGCTCGTGAATTTTTCCTCGACTTAAGACTGATTTTTCCTTTAAGCATTAACGCGACTGACGCGAGTGAGAGAGCAATAGACAGTTTGAATTATCGATGTGACGGACGCGACGTGTCATTCAGCTTTGTTTGAGCAAGCATATACCGCGCCGTATATTTTGAGACCTCTCAAACTTGACAAAGATAAATCTATATACATCATCCATAAACAAATCCTCTCATACGCTGAATAAAAAAAACATATCCAGCCTCCTGCAGGACCACCATTCATTTCCAAGAAAAACAAACAAAAATCATAATTCTCCAAAAACAACAAATCAAAATCAAATTCAACAAAAATATATAAAAAAAATACAAACAATCCCTTCCTAAACAATTTCCATTGACTTTTTCTCACTCTCTCAAATCCATCGTTTCGCCATACCCAAGATTTCATTTTTTGTAAATATCGGAATTCAATAAAAAATAAATAAATTCGATAATGGAACAGTTTTGATCCGGACGGTCGGATTTTTATCGAGAAAAACGTATGAGAAACCTTGCGAGATCTACGTTCAACGAGGGGGATACGGATTCTACGTGTGTTTATTCGCTATCGTCATTATTATCGTTGGAGATAAATAACACTCGACGATTTCTCGATTGGATGGAGAAGCTTGTGATTCTCGAGCGGCTACCTCGATATAACTAATATAATACAATTTAGTATATGTATACTACATTAATAACGGACGAAGTGGGGGTTTGATGTAGAATACGTCTTCAAAGTGGTGCAACTATATTTAGTTTAGTTCGACGAGATATTGCACGAACGTATACGTAATACGAAAAGCGTATTTACCGCCATAGATTTCCGTATATTACGAGTGGCGATAAATCAGTGTAAACAGCAACGATGATCGGAAGGTTCGGCTTCCGCCTCGCTTATGAAACTCGAGTGTGACGGAAGAGAGTTGAGCTTTTTTTTTTATCTTCTTTCGCTTCCTTGAAATACTCTGAAAAATGCCTTAATGGACTTTTGCAAAAACGACGAGACCCGTTGCGTTCTCGCGTGGACGAATCCGCGATCAATCATCGTGGGAGAAGAGTCGTTTTGCCCTGTCGGGAAGAAAAATCGAAAATGCGACATCGATGAACGAGAAACCGATGCAGAATTTTTCATCAAAATGGTCAGACCCTTTTTATTCAGTGCAAATATTGTTCTTGTGATTGAATTTATTTATGGAAATTGTCAATTTCGTGAATATTTATTTGAAAATATTTATTAGCGTAAATAATCTTTGAAAGCTTTTGATTTTGAAAAATGTTAAGCACTTTTCTTTTTTTGGAGGAATTTGTGACATGGACGAGCTTAATCTTTGTGTTTGTGGTTTGACGTTTACATCCAAATTTAACTACGAATTCACGAACGATAACGAAATAAATCCGTACGCACATGGTTTTTCTTACCGTGCGGGGGTGGAAAATCCGTAAGAGCTTTTCAGGGTGGAATTTCCGAGCAAACACTGACGATAGAGCGTCGTAAATTCTTTATTATTCCAGTGATCGAGTAGAGAGTTGGAACAAATGTTTCAAGAAGATAGAACAATTTTTATGTGCGTTACTATTTTGTGCGTGAAATAATTCTTTATTATTACAGTAATCGAGTAGAGAGTCGGAAAAAATGTTTCAAGAAGATAGAACAATTTTTATGTGCGTTACTATTTTGTGCGTGAAACAATGAGATAGACATGTTTTTCAATTTAATTATCTCAGTTGAAAAAACGTGAAGTACTTCTAGGAACTTTTTCTTGAAATAAATGACCTTGGAATGTGTGAAATTACATGAAAATCGGTCATCTGTGTAGAAATCAAAATTTGTAAGCGCTATCAAAATTTCATGATCACCTTAATCAATTGCATTATAAATTGATTAATATTTACGCTATGTATACAGCGAATTGTAAAAATTTGCTATTTTTTATTTGAGCGGCTCTCCCGGATTTCTCGATTGTGCGCATGATCGATCAGCGGAACGTAAACAAGCCACAGAATTCATCGAGTCACTGAAATTTACCCCGATATTGGTTCGAATGTTTTAACAATCATATTCCCAAAATATAACAATGCATTTCACACAGTTACTAAAAAAATTAATTTCCTTACATGAATAAATTTTATTTATCTTTTGAATCGAATCGTACAAATGGAAATACAACAAATAGTGTTTCTAAAATTTCCGAAGGTTTACACGAGACAGAATCAACAAATTCATCGGTCGATTGGACAACGATGCGAACGCATGGAACGTTCGACCATGAATTATTTTTAAGATAAGATCGGCGATTTCGTTATCGTGACATACATCAAGAATTTATTAATTAATATATATATCGATTAATATATATATATATATATATATATATATATATAATATAATTATAATATATATATATTATTAATAATATGTATATTAATAGTAATTAATATATATATATCGATTAACATATATATATATATATATATATATATATATATATATATATGTATGTATATATATTAATTAACATATATATATAATTGTACGAAACCGTAAATTTTTGTTTGGATCATGGAGAAGTATAATACGAAGAGCTTCATTAATACTTCATAGAGATATTGAAATTAAAATTTCCGGAAATTTCAATAATTAAAAGTTATTCCATGAAAATTGTTTTTCATGTAATACGAGGGAAATTAAATCGAATTCAACGAAACGACGATCCCTTTTTCTTTTCTCTTATTACAAGAATTATTCCTAGGAAAAAGATAACGAAATATTTGTTCATTCTTCTCTTGAAGTAGAAATCGCGCTGTCGGTTCTCCGCATGATAAAATAAACGAGGGGAATTTCATGTAATTGTGGCGATTAGCTATTATTTGCATCAAACTACGGAGGTCAAGCTTTCGTTATGCGTTCAATTAACGCGTGGAGACAGAAACAAACGACGGCGAATTGAACGAGGAAACTTACAACGAGGTGAAAATTTGTACTGTCGTTAACCGTTAATAATTAATAGACGACGTCGTCTTCATCCTTGAGTCGTCCTCAATATTCCTCTTTCCATCGAGGCGTCCGGTTTCACGGTAACCATCCCTCCGTACACCATCCTCAACTACCTTGCACGTTCAGCATTGACCGCAAAGTAATGGGACCATCTTCCCCATAATATCAACGTCGGCATAAATACGATTATCGTATAGTACGGATAGGTTTAATCAGTAGGCCAGAGAAGAAAGGAGAATGACAGAGCTCAGACGATCTAAGAGCAAAGTCGAGCCATTCCCCTGTGTGGATTTAGCCGTGCCCTCCGCATTACCAATCTATGTAGTGCAGTTTCCCGGACCTCCATTGTCTTTATTCATCAATAAATAAGCTTCGCAGCTTAAGCTAAGTGCTGCCACTAAATGTGCAACGGCGAAACAAAGAAAGGCTTATATTGAATAATTTTTTATCTGTCTGGTAGGCAACGTAAAATGAAGATGAAGCGAATTCAAAATAAAAATAAAATTCGATTATGAATTTTACAGAAAAAAAAATTATTAGTTTATTATTTTCAAATTATGTTTGCATTTGACTCGACTTGGAAATTTAATTGACCGGTTGATACGATTTTGAAGTTATTCGATCGAAAGATATTAACGATATTTATAATATTGATTGTTCACATATTACAATTTTACATAAAAAAAAATGATTATTCGATTATTTTCAAATTATATTCAACTTTGAGTCGACTTACAAAATTAATTGACTGATTGATACGATTTTGAAGTTATTCGATCGAAAGATATTAACGATATTAATAATGTCGATTTTTTACATATTACAATTTTACATAAAAAAGTGATTACTCGATTATTTT
>JAPYZU010005804.1:0-10297 GCA_030523005.1 Tryphoninae sp. B BG-2022a | reverse complement strand
AAAATCGATCGTGGTGTAATTATATTCTACCAACTACCTGACTCGTCTGCGAATTGCGCGAATCTTGTAAGCAGAAAGCGTTTTCTTCGGAGCAGTTGATCACGGTTGTAGGATTTATATACCTGTGTGATTAGTCAGAATACAAATGCAATAAATATTCAATAAACAAAGCTTCTTTTACAATATTACAACCATTTTTTATGTAATCGTTTCTTGTAACATTCGATACGTGTTTGTGTCGAGCGTATAATCCAAGAGGTGACGACCCAATCGCCACGTGGTCGGCACGTTACGTTCCTAACGTCGGTAATTCATGTTCCTCACGAATCCTTTCGACCTTTTTGTCATCATTGTTTAATATATACGTGTTATGTTCCATGAGAATGTTGCTCTCTGCTGATATTTGCGATTTATCCAAGTTAGAGTTTTGTCGGATCACGATTGCAGTTGGGGCATTCCATTCCTGGATTAGTTAGAACTTGGCAGATCATCACAACCACGATCATCGCTAGGAACCCGTAAAACTGCGAAATTGAATCAAAAGCATCGTTTTGAATCATACGCGATCACATCTATCACTCTTTCTTCTCCACATCCTCCCCTCGTCTTTGTCTTCGTCGTATTTCCGGTTTTGTACAGCGGAAAATCCAGATCACACAAACTTTAATTACGATTGCAACGGAGTACACTTACTTTTAACATTTCTTGGCCAGTACAAAATTGTTGGTTATCTCACCACGTTTTAATTTCTTTTCACTGAGCAAATATAATCCCACCAACCACGTTAGGTCGTGCGCAGGTATGATATACGTGAATAAGACGTTTTATTGCTGCACGCATTTACTTATACCCTCGGATTCCCGCTCGACACTTGTGCAAATTTTGATATAACACGGACTTTCTATAGATCCTTCGCCGATATTTTGTCTAAATCGAGCAGTACGCCTAGAAATAGTTCATCTGGGGGAATGATTTTCACTATTTTAAGTATTACAAGGATTATGTTAAAAATTTAATATCAACCGACGAAGGAATTGGCTTTACTGAGCAAAAATGCAAGTATTTTCAAACTGATGAAAAATGTATTAAAACATTGATGGAAAAATTATAATCTCTGTATTCTGGACGACTTTTGATATAAATATCAACCGACGGAGGGATTGACTTTAGTAAGCAAAAATTATCTATTTCGCTAATTATGTATTGCTGCTACTCCAAGTATTTTCAAACTAATGAAAAATCTATCAAAATATTGATGGAAAAATTTTTTGATATAAATATCAACCGACGAACGGATTGGATTTAGTAAGCAAAAGTTATGTATTTCGCTAAGTTGCTGCTACTGCAAGTACTTTCAAACTGATGAAAGATGTATTAAAAAATGTATCAAAAAATTACAATCTCCGTATCTTGGGCGACTTTCGCGCGCAAAGAATTTCTCGTGATACCACGTTGAAACAAAATGATGTCATTTTTTAATCATTTGCTTCAAGTATCTACAATAAATCCATACTATAAATATTCAATTCGTAGGTGACGATATATACGTACTCTAAGTATTGCTTTACTAATTGGCGGAAACTAATGAACCGTGATGTCCCATCGCACATGTTTCTCTCGTCGCGTGAGTGGATTCTTAATAATGATTATTTCCACTGATAAAGTCATCACGCTTCGTATAGATATTGAGGTGTCAATAGAGACAGTTTCAATGTCCTATTATATAAAGATCACGGAAATATTTCTAGACAGCTATCACAATATTAAAACCATATGACACAATATTTTCTATGAATAGACGAATTCGACAGTTGAGTAATTTATTGATGGATTAAGTTTTCATAAAAATTCGCAAAAATACACAATTAGCTAATAATTTTTCAGGATTAATAATAATATAATATTAATCTCTTATTGAACTAAACAAACCCTCGCGACATTTACAACAGTGTTAAAGGAAAGGGAACGAACGTGACAATTGAAATACAATTGAGATTTTATCGTTAAGTTTTGCTCCTTTCTTTTGTTTTTCATATCCTTGTACATTTTTTATTCCTCCTGTCGTTCTCCTTCCCTCTACATTCCTCTATCATATTCTCAGAGAACACGAGGATGAGAGCCCGCGTCCTCGAAAATTTTGGATTTGCATACGTTCAGTTGGCGATTAATCGCGATAGAATCGGTTCTCTCGTGCACGAAACGTTCTTTTCCTGCTAAAGATTTCTCTCTTTTTTTCATTCTCGAGACGAGGAATCGCTGAGCGACGATTGATAAGTTTGTATCTTTATTTGTACTCGGTGAAACGATACTTATTTTTTCAAGATATCCCGGTATTTTTCGATTTCGTTATTGGTTTTCCGGGTTTCCGAGTGACGACGATATATTTCGTCGTTGTTTTCTCCAGCGTAGTAAATTTTATCGTGGACAAATTTTTTATTATATAGTTCCCGCGTGAATAATGCGTTAGAATAATGCATTTGTTATTTTGCGACATAACCTCAAATATTTTAGTCGATATATTGTTCTTTCTTCGCTTTTGTTTATTTGTATTTATTATTATAAAACTGCAAACAAATAATTACATCACTATGACGAAATTCAAATTTTACGAAAACTCGAGATTCAAAAGTAGTTTGCGAATTGGCCGCTAGAGGCTGGTGCTGGAGAGCATTCATTCCGAATGTATCAGTTTGCATGGTAGCCTGCAAATTTTGTCAACGTTTGTGACGACGTGTATATTTTTTTCGTTTAAATGATAGAAGATATTGCATGCGCGTGTGCGAGTTATTAATCACTTATGCAATAAGGTAATCTAAATCAGTTATTGTTATCGTGGTGTAGTGTTAACTCGAAATTTCGCCCATAGTACGATATCTCTCCGTACATAACCTTAAAAAGTCACCGCGTTGTTTATTTTCGACAATATCGACCAATTATCGTGAAAAAATGAATAAATCGGAAAGTGACAAGAATCGTGCTTGTCGCGAACAGGAAGTAGTTGAAGAAGAAGAGGAGGACGACGACGAGGAGAGTGAAAATGTGCCTGATAATGCGGAAGATCCCACTAAAAGTTACGAGTTCGACGGTGAAACGTACATTTACACGGACAAGAGTACAAACATTACGTATAGATTTGATAGAGCGAAAAATGAGTGGGTCGTAAAAGATCAGGATGAAAACACGAAAGATTCTGAGGCGAGAGGTCCTGTGGCAGTAGCGCCAGGTGCTGTTTATGGTTTTGAGAATGATACTCATACTTATACAGATCCAAGCGATGGTAGTGTCTACATGTGGGACAAGGACAAGAATGCCTGGTTTCCTAAGGTGAGATGCTTTTAAAAAAACCTTTTAATCGAAGCCTATAGAATTTGGTTAGATTACAAGTTTTTGATATCGTTGATACTTGGGGCGAAGTAAACATCTTATACACCACATTAGTTCATAGGCCATGTTGTAATATTTTATTTCGACGTAATTACCCATTAATTTGTCGACACTTTTTGACAAATGGTTCTTTTTGAATATTCAATAAATAAATAATAGATATCGCTTTGTCTGTTGTACATAGAAACTATATGCTTGTCTATTTAAGTTACCTCGAGTTATAAAACTGATAAAAACATAAAACAGGATAGCGAAGAACAAATAATATTTAATATTCATTGGTTTCCAGGTCGATGACGATTTTATGGCGAGATATCAGATGAGCTATGGTTTCGTTGATCCTAACCAAACTTCAGAGTCGAAAAAGCCACGGGAACCGATTAAAGTACCTGAAAAAGTTGATAAGGAACAGAAAAAAGCTGATGCAAAGAGGAAAGCTGCGGAACCACCGACGTGGTTCGAAGTGGACGAGGCTCATAATACGGCGATCTACATATCGGGCCTACCATTGGACATAACGATGGAGGAACTCACAGAATTAGTGACAAAGTGTGGTTTGATAGCTCGTGACGAGAAGAACAAGAACAAGATAAAGCTTTACCGGGATGCTAATGGTGAGCCAAAAGGAGACGCTCTTTGCACCTACATAAAAGTGAGTGGAATATTATTTTTGTATGCGCTCACTCGACCTACTCTTTATTGCATATTTTCAAATAGAATTTTCCATATCGGACAAACAGATCTGACCTCACGAAGGATCTAAATGGTACGATAATTATTTGCGCAAACATAGACAATTATCAAGCGAATAATATTTATGTATATGGAAGTCGGTGGTTGTGTCGATATATTTACAGGCGGAAAAGAATTAAGCGGTGTGTAAAAAGTAATACGTCGACGTTACAATAATCGTACAATCTAATTGTTATGTCTTACATTTACTAAAATAGCTAGGAAAGCTCTACGTTACGAAGAAGGAACGAGCGAAGCGACTAGATCGATCGCTCGCATCTCTTTACATCTTTACGTTAAACAACGACGTCGTAATTAAATTAATGCAAGCGTCTGGGGCAGGTAGTCCGAATTTCTTACCACTAGCTCGACGAATTGTCAGTTCACGCGATTCTTACAATCTCGGAATTAGAACGAACAATAAAATGACATGGCACGAAGTTAAGTCACTAATTCGCACGTATAGGGCGAACCGCAAAGAAACAAGATTTTAGAAAGATTCCAAGGACTCGCTGTCTCATGCTGTCGTTGGCTTTTTTCTTATGAAAATTTCCACGAAGCTCCTTTAATTTGTCTCATTCTCTCTCTGCTCTCTCTCTCTCTCTCTCTCTACCTCTCGCAACTTCCGGTACTAAGACCGCGTTCGGTATTCTAATAAATTATTTCAGTCAGCGGAGAGTTCTTTCGAAGCGGATTTTTCATCTGTATTTTCTCTCACTAAGCTTCTCATGTTTTCAGCAATACCTCCTCGAGCGACAGATCATTGATCTTTGCTTGGAATTGGCTCAGAGCCGTGTTATCCTTGGAAAGTGCCTGCTGATGTGTCCTCGCTGGACCATCGCCCAAGAACGAACCGTATTCGTGACCCTGCGGCGCAATCTGAGTTATCTGGGGCGACTTTTTACCAGGATTAAGTCTGTTCGGACGATGCCTCGTGCGATTGGCAGTTCTCGTTCCATTGGTGCGGTACACACTGTGGAAAGAACAATTCATCAATTCTTACCATTCAAATCTCACATAATGCAAAATCCTTGTATCTTTTTACAAGCTGTTAAAGTGACTCAGGAAATCTGATTAATTATAAATGGGCCAAGTTATATATCGAACTGGCTATTTATACGCCAAGCTTACTTTATCCGACTCGACGCATTGCAAAAGTCAAACAACCTTTATGTTAAAGTATTCATTCTTAGTTTACTTCTCGAACACTCAAGAATCATGTAGCTTATTCGAATTCAACGCAGAAACTTACTTTGCTGGTGGTCGAGATCCCAACTTGACACCATGCACCCACTGTTGATTTCTATTCTGCATTTCCCAGTCACGCTTCCACGCATTCTGGACACGATTGCGCTTGCGAGTTTTACCCTCGCCTTTTCTGTACTTCTTGCCTTTTCTCGGTTTTTGTATTTGATTCTGTGGTACGAGATTGTTATCTATCCTCTTTCTTCGTCGTCGTCCTATGAAATTTCAAATCTTCATACGTAATTCATACTTTCTGATATTTTCAAAACTATGCTAAGTAATTTTTTGTATTTTTTAAATCAAATCAGCGATTATGCTGTATCCAGATAAAGATTGCTTTTGTTAAAGTATTTTCAATATTTCCTCTGTGGTAAACTGTGTAACTCACCTACTCTACCCGCGGGCACTTCGCATATGTAATATTTTTTTTCGACGCAGTTCCTCGGTGCCCATTTGTACTGTACGTTCGGGTCCAAAACGATACAGTGCCAAGCGTATTGCTTGGCATCGCCAGGCTCGAGTTTCTCGAAATTCTGAAAAACGATTTTCTCACCGGACACACCCCATTCCCAGACCATCCGCTCCCAGTTGTAAATTCCACCGATCCATCTCTCTAGTTTGGCTGTAAGAACGTTGAACAGAAATTTCCCATTGGAATCATCACAATTTTTAGTATTCGTTCGGCGACAGAACGCCAGGAAAAATATAAATAGAAACACGTCTGTCTGTATACAAAAATAAATCGTCAAAGAACGATTTTACTTACTGAACTGTTCGCCCATCAGGTATTTCCTGAGAATTCGGTCCTTTCCATTCTTGTCCAAAGCAGCGAGAGTAGAATTTCTATCCCTGCAATGGAAGTAAGCATCCCTCCAAGGTGCAGCACCACCGCTCAAGTAGTAACAATTTCTTTTCAGACGAAAAAAGCCAACTGGACAGGCGAACCTACGAATTCTTCCTCCATCCAGGTTTCTGACTCGGTTGTTCAACGGTGGATTTACACTGAAACTCTGAGGCTGAACGAGAGCACAGGATATTCCTTGAAGAAAGAGAAACAAAATAATATTCGTTATTTATCAATCGACAAATAACGCGATTGAGTTCTCACGAATGGAAGCTCGTGAAATTTCGTTACAACGATATAGAACCCGAGTGAAGACTTATACACTCTCATTATTATCTTCGGGAGTTCTCGGTGGAGGTCCGATGCATTTTCATCAAAGTTTCACCGCACCGGCGAGCTCACTTTCTCTCAAAATTTATCGACGTTGCTCGATACTCTAATATTTACTCGACCAGGATCCAATTTGTTACTGGATCAAAGTGTTAGAGAGCCGAGTAGACGCCAGCTAGTTACGACGTTACGTTCGAATGCGCTTTCGGTGGCTCGTCCTTGGTCAGAATTCGAGGTGAATTATGCAACTCGTATATGGAGATGACGACGTCTCGCGTGAATGGATCGGAAGTATAACTTGTGATGCAGTATGTTGAGCGTGAATTTTTATGACCAACATAAACAACGAATTAGTTACCATTAGTAGCAATTATGACTTCATCCTCGAAGTGACTCAAAAATCATACGTATTCTCGTCATGTTTTTGCTTCCTCGTAAACGAAACGTGTCTCGTATGAAAAATAAACTTATTCTTTCTTCAATTCCAGACAATGTGGAAAAAGCGTTTGATCGATGAGCTAGTAAATCATGTCACCAGTGAGTTATTTTATATCGTGGGATTTAAACGTATGCTGATTGTCCGGAGATTAATCTTTTCAAGAAATTATAGAAGAATAGTTTTGGGTGGGAAGAGCGACCTGGTGGGATTTTTATAATCGAATAATGGACTCGATCCAAGGTTCGTGGATAGGCTTGTTCATTCATAGAAGAAAGAGTCTCCTATTTCATAGGACTCTCGCTCTTTTTCATTTCTATCTTGCCTAGGCACGTCGGACATCGTCAAAATTCATCTCGAAATCTAAAACTACCCATGGGCGCCGTTTTGGCCGGCGACAATGAATAACGACAATACGTGATCCTTACCCGCGTGTCATTTGATCCCTCGCACTCGATAAATTTATTTCTTCTTCGTGACCCAAATGCCCGAGAGCCTTGGGTCACTGTACGCTTGCTCTTTCATTCCTGGACGTTGGTGGGTCCACATATAAAGCGCTCATCCTCGTCGCCCCCGTCTCGTCACGATTCAACAATTATGCGTTATATTAGTACACGTCTCTTTTTTTCGTGTCACTCCCTATCTGTCGCAAGTCGTCGAATAATTATCCATGATTATTCCTATGGAAAAATTCTTCGACTAATTTTTTCATTTTTTATGCTTTCAGTGTTATTTATATTGGAAACTGGAATCCGACAATAATTGAGGAAATCAGTAATGCAAGGAGACGTCGTGAATTTGACCTTATGGCTTTGTTACCATTTTTCTTGGAGCGTCTGGAAACAACTGTTCGGGCCATTTCGAGTTTACCGTTTCTCGGATCTTACTGGCTCGATGACGCATCGATCAGTGATTTATCGGTCAGTCACGCACATACGAGCATTGCACGATGCATCGTGCGAATGTTGTGCGATACGCGTATCGAGGAACAGAAGAAAAATGTGAAACGGTTAAGTCGGATGAAGAAAACTCACGACCGTCTAGGAATCGTTACTAGGCGAAGCCTGAGTTTCTTAGCGTAGAAGTAGATCTTGGAAGGTTCACGTGTATACGATGCGTGAGCTCGGTACATACCAACGAGGAGCGAGAGCAAAAGCGATGCCGCTCGCGTCTAAGGTTAATGGTCTCTGGTATTTATCAGTAGCATTACCAGCGAGATTCTCCTACTGTATATCTTAAACAGTAATTTATGGCTCACGCGATTGAACACTTACATGTACATAGCTTTATGTACATGTGTGTATTTATGTAGTTCATAGTTAGTGTGTTATTTCTTCCGAGAGTAACAACAGTGGTATGCGCGCCATTCTTTGCAACATAGATAACGAGAAGAAGGATTTATTTAAAGTCAGGATCACACTGTGACAGTCAGCAAAGTAAGATTTTTATCCATGAAATTTTTAAACTTAGCTAATTTGTTTCTTTCCCGTATAACGACTGGAAACTTTGTCCTTATATAGTGCGTATAAGTTGGACTCGCATATTTTTCAGCTTTACATCTTATTAGACTCCCGCCGCGAATCATGAGATGCGTAGTACGAGAATCACAGTCAGCTCTGTCTCACGATGCGCTCGTCCCATCGTGCATTTGTATGGCAATCCATTAAAGCAGATGGAGATTCTGGTTTTTTTTACTTCCTTTTTTTTTGTTCAGATTAGCATTTTGCGCGCTTAGTAGGCTTGTGCAGCGAGGCTGCTCTAATTCTATGATTAATTATAGCCAATTAGAACGGACGATAGGCTACTGGTGATATTAGAAGCATATTCGATGTATATTTTTTACATCTGTCCAAATAAATAAATAAGTATGTATGCACATGTTTATATATGTACTTATTTATTTATTTTTATTTATTTATTTATTTATTTATTTATTTATTATATATTAATTTATTGAACGACTCTACGCTCTTCCTCCACTACTCATATCAATGTGTTTCAATTTATTGTTTTCTACTCCAACAATTTTGTTCAACAAAGTGTGCTTTACCTGCTCAACTTCATGCAAAAACAGTGCGAGGACATGCGTGCGTATCCGCATGACCGAGCATCAGTCGAAAAGAACAAAACAAAACAGCGCGGCTTTTGAATATTTTGGCGAAGTTATTCGTGTGTTCAACAATCAACGGCATGAAAGCATTACCCTTTGCTGCGAGAAAATTTAATGAAGGACGTAACGTAACTTCGTGTTTAATCGTGCGTGTGCGTAGCGTGAAATACTTCGGACGTATCGGCATCTCGCGTAAATGCGTTAGCGTGTTGAGGCAGGCCAAGACGCGGAATATGAGAGAGACTGGGAGGTTGTGTAATCTCGACCGCTTTGTTAACGGATGATTGTGCGTGGTGAGAGCTGAAACGTTGTCGATAGTTCGATCGAGGCATTTTCCTTTATTAAACGATGCCGGTTTTCGGATAAGCGTGATATGCCGCGTTGCACACGCGACTCTCGCACACACATACGATGAAGTAAGTGTTTACTGTTGATGCATTTAGGCATCCTTGTACAGGACGCAAGCGCGTGAACGCGTACCGGTGTAGAAGCGTAGTAAGGAGGCGGAGAAGTGTATCGACCGTTTTGAAACAGCTGACTGTCTGTGCGTGTGAGAGAAAACGTCCATCCGTGTGTTTGTTCGTTTGCGAAATTGCGTTTATCATAGGACATTTTGTATATGGCGTATGAATTCTTCGGAAGGTTTTTGCATCTTTACTTTATGTTTTGTCAGTTCTTTACATTCGTCGAGCAAACGGTTGGTTAGTAGAGGACCCGGTCTCAAAGAGAATATTCTCATAAAAACAACGAATTCAGACGACTGTAGAAGGAATATGTTCATGCTTTCGATTGAAGAGAAAAATGTGTCACCCGGTTTCGTTCTGTCATCCAGTTACTCGCGTCGCTGGAGTTGCTGCAAATGTATTAGGTCCCACAGACTCGTTCATGTATATTTTACGCAGCTTCAATGCGTAGGTCCACCTGACATCTCACCAATCACCTACGACCCATCCACCTCTGCGACACCAAGTGGCAGTTTCGGGCGGGAAAATCTTTGCTTCAATTGGCTTGTATGCATATTCTATCTGTACTCGTCTGAATTCATTGGTAAATCCAACGAATTCAGGCGAATTCATTGGGGAATCCAACGAATTCGGACGAACTCATTGGTAAAACTAACGAATTCAGACGATTATAGAAGGAATATGTCCATGCTTTCGATTGAAGGGAGAAATGTGTCACCCAGTTTAGTTCTGTCACCCAGTAACTTGCGTCG
>JAPYZU010005801.1:0-12604 GCA_030523005.1 Tryphoninae sp. B BG-2022a | reverse complement strand
TCATATTTTTCCCTGGAAGCCCAGTACCGTTGCAAAGTCGTGGTGGATTGATGTTTCGTAAAAGTATGATAGGCACGCCCATTTTCAATGTTACAACGTCCGGCGCTATGCCTGGTAAATGAAACGAATTCAGAAATTCAGTTGGATAATTAACAATTTATTCTTGATTAATAAAAGCAGCAATCGACTTGTATGTTTTAGTTTCTCATGATATTCTCTTTTGAATCGTGAAATTTATATAATTGACATTGGTGTGTTTGCTACTAATATAGCACGTTCCCTCAACCACTTATGTTTTTTGCAATTATGTACAATATTTTTAAAAACTTTGTGAATCAATTCGTCTGTTGTTGCTATTATTTTATGAAATTTTGTACTTCGTCGAACATTCTCCAATCCTCCGTTTCTGATATGTGTAATATCGAGTCGATCGAGTCGTTAAAACAAATGAGTGTCTTTTATTTCACTTATCATTTTTGTAGCATACTTTGACAGCTGTCAAATAATCTCTGTATATAGATATACATAAATGTTAATTTTCTTTTGCCCCGTACGCGTTTATTTTGGCAAGTCACGATTAATTTGACATCCGCTGTCAAATGAATTATGCAATCGATATGTGTAATATCGAGTCGATCGAGTGATATACATAAATGTTAATTTTGTTTTGCCCCGTACGCGTTTATTTTGGCAAATAAAATTATTCTACTAACGCAGAAACCTTCTCGGGAGTGCGGACTATAATTCATCAAATTTTCATCGTAATCGGATGAATGGCATAGGAGCTTACTCATGACAAACAAACAAACAAACATTCATCCATTTTTATGTATAAGATTATTATTTATTTATCTAAACAAATTATCAGATCTCCATCGTTTTTCACTTTTATTCGTATTTGTTTATAAATTTTATCAATGTGCAAATAATCGTTTGTTTTCTAGCGATATTATTTACCCCCGATCCTGCACTGTGAAAATACATAAAAACATCGAATGAATTAATAACCTCGGTTATACACAATATTCTATGAACGGAACTGGATGTTTACATAATAATCAAAATTTGCACACAGAAATAGAATAAACAGATAAATCAATTTTCGAATCGCTGGACCGTTTATATTTTCATTCATTGTCGAGGCGATAAATAATCTACATTGTATAAATACTTTGAAATAATATTCATCGTCAGCGTCGCGTATCTTCCTATTTGCTCACGGTGCATCTCGTATCGTTATTTTACCACGCTCGCGTAAGTCTCGTCCCAGTGAAATTACGAGAGGCAATGTACGACCACTCGGTGAAAGGAGTAGCGTCGTATAATTAGCTGATACAATCTCACCTACACCCACCCCCACCCCTCAACCCTCAACCCTTGCGCGTGCGCCCTCTCTCTCTCTCTCTCTCTTTCACTCTTTTCATCCCCCTCTCTGTCTCGTTTGCTATTCTCCCTATCTCTCTTTCTCTCTCATTCTCCATGACTCAGAAAAGAAGTAGAAGACGAAAAGTCTTACCACCAGACAATCGTGGCTACAATAGATCTTGAGATCACCTATTAAGGGATGAGTTTTCTGTTTAAGAATTTATTCCTGAAAGTCTGTTCACGCTGTAAATTATTACTCGATATTATCGCAACCGTTATGTTCTCCTCCCTTCTTTTCATCCTTCGTGTTTGTCGTCGAGTTGAAATTTACAAGAAAACGCGTATCACCTCGTGTATGTAATTACGAAAATAAGATATCTATAGTTGACGTCGTAAATTTTTTGCTAGATCCGCATTTTTTCGAAATTGCTGCTACAGATTAAATCGTGCAACATGTTTTCTTTGATAAATTTTCGTTTCTTTGGAGATGAAGTTTTACAGACTTTCGAAAAGCACCAACAATGTTAACGAGAATTTGGGAGAAGCAATTCTTCTCTCTTTTACTCACGATCGATATATTTGATTTTATATTGTTCAGAGTGACTTAGACATTTTTTTTCTGAATTTTGTTAACACTGACTTACAACAAACATTTATTCTAAGAATAAACGTTGATTAGAGGAGCGAATTAAGGATATTTGACAATTTATTTGGTATCGTTAAAAACAGAATAAATTCGAACTATTTTAATTAACAAGTTATTATAAATAAAGAGAAATTAATTATAAAAAAATTCGTTCCATACATTTCTCCAACAGATGTTCCGAGTGACACAGAAATATCTTTTCTGAATTTTGTTAACACTGATTTACAACAAACATTTATTTCATGAATAAATTTCATTTGATTAGAGAAGCGAATTAACGATATTTGGTAATTTATTTGATATCGATGAAACCAGAATAAATTCGAACTATTTTAATTAGCAAATTATTATAAATAAAGAGAAATTACTTATAAAAAAATTCGTTCCATACGTTTCTCCAACAGATGTTCGAGGTGACACAAAAATATCTTTTCTGAATTTTGTTAACACTGACTTACAACAAATATTTATTCCACGATAAACGTTTATTAGAGAAGCGAATTAACGATATTTGGCAACTTATTTGATATTGATGAAAGTAGAATAAATTCGAACTATTGTAATTAGCAAATTATTATAAATAAAGAGAAATTATTTATAAAAAAATTCGTTCCATACATTTCTCCAACAGATGTTCGAGGTGACTCAGTCTTAGAAATATCTTTTCTGAATTTTGTTAACACTGACTTACAACAAACATTTATTCCACGAATAAACTTTGATTAGAGAAGCGAATTAACGATATTTGGCAATTGATTTGATATCGATAAAAACAGAATAAATTCGAACTATTTTAATTAACAAATTATTATAAATAAAGAGAAATTAATTATAAAAAAATTCGTTCCATAAATTTCTCCACCAGGTGTTCGAGGTGACTCAGAAATATCTTTTCTGAATTGTGTTAACACTGACTTACAACAAACATTTATTCGACAAATCAACTTTGATTAGAGAAGCGAATAAACGATATTTGGCAATTTATTTGATATCGATGAAAACAGAATAAATTCGAACTATTTTAATTAGCAAATTATTATAAATAAAGAGAAATTATTTATAAAGAAAATCGTTCCATAGATTTCTCTAACAGATGTTCGGTGTGACTCAGAATTACCTTTTCTGAATTTTGTTAACACTGACTTACAACAAACATTTATTCCACGAATAAACTTTGATTAGAGAAGCGAATTAACGATATTTGGCAATGTATTTGATATCGATGAAAACAGAATAAATTCAAACTATTTTAATTCGTAAATTATTATAAATAAATAGAAATTATTTATAAACAAAATTCGTTCAGTCGTTCGAGATATTATTTATCGAGACTAGAAAATTCTCTCGCCGAAAAGATGTCCTAACGGTAAATTAGATGTTCGGCTAGGACTCCTGTCGCTGAATTTTAAACGAACACTAACTACTTTCCGTATGAGATCAGGGAACGTAGTCGCAAAGTTCATAATCCACGAGTCTTCCGTACCGCTTATTCCGAGGCGTACCTGAGAATATTCACGTACAGACTCGGTGGCGTGCTCGCGCGTTATCTCTCCAGGCAAAAATGCTCATTTCTGTTCGTGCCTGAAGACGTTAGCGAAACCTCCATACGATTGCGATTAAAATTTGTTTTCTTTTACCCAAAAATAATATTCGAGTTAAAGAAAGAAGTGAACAAATTTAATTAATCGTTTACTTAAAACTTTCTAATCCGTAATTAACATTACATAAACTAACAATAATACTTTTTAAACTCAACATAATCCTCGATATAAAACTATTTCCCCTTTTTACGATCTACATTTTTAAAACTAAATAACAAAAATAACAAAAACCTAAACAACGATAACGTTTCATCATAAATTTAAACTATCGAATCCTGAATTTGTTAGCAATCTCTCAAGATAAAACATTTAAACTCACCAAACGATTTAGTTTCATGATATAAATTAAAATATCAGGACAGAAGAGTAAAAAATGAAAAATTGGCGTCTGATGGCGCGGTAGTTAATCGTAAATGGTTCACACACATACACACACATACATACAGACACACACACATACACATACACACGCATACACATACACACACACACACACACACACACATACACATACACACGCATACACACACACACACACACACACACACACACACACACACGCGCGCGCGCGCGCGCGCGCGCGCACACACACACATATACACATATGTATATATCCAGGACATGAAAATGCAAGGAGTATACGCAGAGTCTCGTCGTTTGTTCATCACGTTAGCCCACTCCGGGATAGTTAGTAAAGCTAATAATCCGAATTAGGATTCAAAGTGGGTGCTACAGCGGCCGCAGGCAAGCGAGAACGCCAGCGTTCCAGATATATCGCATGACGAAAATCAGAAGGGCGTACGTATTTCATACCCATAAACGTTACATACGCCCTTATAATTTTAGTCACGCGATATGCTATACGTATATTCGGCTGTGAAACACTCTCATTTTGTAGTGAGAGAGACGAAAGGGCGAAGGGTGCGGAAGGGGCATGGACGAGCGATAGCGAGATAGGAGAGACGAGAGTTATACACTCCGGCTTCGTGGCACACGATATAATACGCTACGAATGCCTCGGTGTACGTTCTGCCAGCTTTACCTAACGGTTCTCCTATGCTTTGGGTTAACCTGATGTGCCTTCGACAATCTTAGGTTTATACGCTGCATAGGGTATAGAACTAATGTTTGTCGCACCATGTTACTTATAGTCGATAAAAATAATATTTGTGTTTTTTCATGATTGCTTATTTAGGAAAAAAATTGATCGCTGGGGTTTAACGATTATGCGGATTAAAAGATTGATCGATATTATTTAACGAATTAAGAGGGGTCTGAATTTAATACGAAATATTATTTAGGGATATTTTATTTATTGGTTAATTATAATATATTTAAAAAAATATATCTAATGCATCTAATATATTTAATATATTTAATATATTTAATATATTTAATATATCTAATATATTTAATATATCCAATATTAAATATATTAAACATGTAATTAATATAATATTTAATATTTAACATATTAAATATATTTAAAAAATAAATTATATTACAAAAATATCAAACCTCGATCGCTCATCGAGTACTCTTTCTTCAAATTTCGCAACCCTATGATATCTAGCCAATATTCTGATTATAATCTCAGAATTCGATAACGAGTATTACTCAATAATATTTTAAACGCGTGTTTTATTTGAATAGATAAATAAAATGGGTGCGTACTAAGATCGCCCGATTACAAAAATACCACGACCCATAAGATCTAGTCCCCTTTAATAAAACGTGAGACGATGTCAAAACCCTTTGAACTAACCATTTACACATATTCGTACAACAGCAGAGTTATGTATACCAAATTTGTACAACTGTTAACGATTGACTATTAAATTCGACTAACGGATTAATGATTCAATTTGCAAGACGAATAAGGGTCGACCATTAATCACTGGCTGTAATTATCCATGGATCGTAAATTTTCCATATTGGAAGGTAGATTGGCTTTAATCCTGGTGCCCTGGCTATGTACACGGGATACATATAGAGACACGTCATATACTATCGGCCTAGACCGGTACTATGATCGTTAACGTACGATCTGCTCTATCCCACCGATATGGGAATGAAAATGCGATGGGATGGTTGCAGATGCCCCAGGGCCATGAACACAAGCCAATCTTAAATTTATTTATGCATCGGACATACCAGTCGGAATATTTTACGTTGGCTCGAATATACTATCCTCGCTATTCAACGGACGTGTGATAGCGCCACCAAAACCATGGCCGAACGCTAGCTCATCGACTGACTACACGGTGGCGAGGTGGAGCCAATAACGCCTGGAATACAGCACGCCCGAACCTGACCGCTCTCGGGAACCACTTCATTCGCTAATTATTTACGGGTTTATCGACACGTCCTCCAGTCTCCCTTGTTCAACATCCCCTTTCTCATCCCTTCCAACAACTCTAGTTTTAGTCACACCGCCGAAACAATTATTCCGTCTGCGTGCATCGATCATTAAAGTTATAATCCTTGACACGTTCATCTCCTCTGTTTGTTTCTTCGCGATAGAGAACTAATATTGTAGACGTTTAGATATTTACCGATATATTGTAGACAGATGTTGGATAGGCAGATGATTAAAGTAACAATAAGGTGTATTAACATCATTCTAGAAATTAATAATCTGGATTTTTGTATTTACAACTTCAATCAGATTGAAAATGAAAAATTTGATCGTCATGTGTTATTGTTTTACCTTTTATGGTATCAAATATCAAAAAATCATGAACAAATTAATTGTTTATAGACATTGCAATATTATATAAAACATCGTAAGTCAGAAGATAAAATAAGCTCGTAAAAGCTTTGCACAGCCTTCAAAAGTTGAATTTTCAACTCTCCTTCTCCCTCTCTTTCTTTGCTCCGTTTTCCATAATCAACAATGAAACAAGATGAAAATTGATACGAAAAGATATTATCTTCAAAGCACCGTAATAATTGCTGGGCCGAGGCGAGTAAGCGAATTTTAGTTATTCGCTTAAATAAGGACCTCCTCGGGTCGATAAAGAAAAACAGGATAGCTTTTTACCTGTTTCTTCGAAAATTCACTTATCGATAATCGAATTATCGATGGAGAGGCTGTTTCGCTAAAATTCGAAGAGGCTATCCCGCGATTTCCATAGGTATATGGTAGGCAAGGACGAAGATTCGCAACGGGAACTTTAGCTTTTCATGTCCGGTCCCAGTGGGACTCGTGTGTATACAAGCCGGTACACGAGCCAAACGATGTATATGAACAGATGGGGTAGTTGGGAGACGGGGTGGGAAAATAGGAAGGAGTATAACGCACTCGATATACGACGGGAGATAGAGCCGAGGCACGATGAAGAGAGCACCGAGTGAGAAATGCAGGAGTACCATAGTGGAGGGCACCGTTAATGGACTCTTCAAAACTAAAAGGCTGCGGTAGTCGCTGACGGAGGCGTACGTAATAGATAGGTCGGGTAATTGCTTCACTTAACGAGAAACACGTTCGACCATCCGCTCCTATCCCCTCCCCGCCGCCACCACCACCACCACCACCACCACCACCATCAACTCGTCCTGAATCCTACTCCTGCGCGCACTCGCGTTCTCCATCTCCCTTTCTCTCACGAAACTCCCTCGATGTTCAGCCACCCTCGCTATCCACCTTCGTCAAGAGACCACCGCCAACAATGCACAATATTAAGAGTCGTGCTCTCTGATATACAGAGACCCGAAGGCTCAACTCTCATCTCGTGCTTTTCCATCCCTCTCGCTCCATATTACAACGATGCACAGTACGTTTTGCAGTTTGTACCAGCGGCGAATACCGGCGACCTCTTTCATCTTATTGTTAGTGACTACACCTTGTCCTTTCCATTATCGTGATTATATCGTTATTATTATTACTGTTATTAAAGCCAAAATATCGCGTAGTTAGAGCTGGATGATAATTATTAAGGAACTTGTTACGATCTACCTCGAAGATGAGGGATTTATACACATACTTTTCTGATTACTTGTGTTTATATTATAATTTTTAGAAAACATTTTAAAAAAACGTGGTTAGCTTTAAACGTTTCAAAAACTTTTGCATTTTAATATTCATTTCGTAACGCAAAACCGCAGAAGTGCATTCCCTACGAACTGCGGGATATTTAAATTTATATACGTACTACGAGTTTAAGGGCTGCAATTTCGTACCTCGAAGTCTGTCGAACGTATCTTCATAAAAGTCGAAATACAGTGCCACGTAATCTATCGCTTTCCAATGTTCTCGAAAAGCCTTGCTCGTAGCAAAGTTTCGCGGTTAAGAGACGAATGGTGAGACGGGGCATGTGCCCTTTTGCGTAGCCGAGCAGGTGGAAGGCAACAACTAATTTATACAATTAACTGAAACGCATCCTCAACTTGACAATGTGCCCGACTATACCGACAAAGTCAACGATGAAACAGGAATGGGGCAGTGCCACGGTAGCAACAGAAAGAGAGAGGGAGAGAGACAGACAGATCGATGCAACCTACAACGGAGCTTGGTGGAAGTCAAAGTATACACATCCCCGAGCCAGTGGAAGCATCCGTTGCTTTCTCTTGCAGTCCCCTGCCTTCGTTTCGACCCTCTGAAAAGTCTTGAGAGTAACAGGGTCTTGTCTGCTGGCTCTCGCTCTACGTCGATCGTTCTCTCGTACAGCTTCGAGAAAGCCAGGGAAGGAACGAAAGTGGTATTTGGAGTGGCATCTCGGCAGGTGGAGAGAGCAACCGAGAGAGGTTGCCCGAGTATAGCGTTCCTTGGGATAGGTAAAGCCGGTAACACGAGGGGTAGAGTCAGCGTCATTCCAACCTCCACCTCCTCACGGTATTCCCGTATCTTCTCAAATACATACACGAAACACGTACAACGAAAGCAAATTCTAAACTCTCCTTGGCCCCGGTCACGATCAGCAGTCTCCCTCCTATCTTCTGGCAGTCGTGTCCAACCTTCGTGTGCGCAGTATTTCGTCCTGTTACCACGTAACCCCGGCCCTCTGCAATATGACAACATTTAGACTCACCGGTTTACATGCTAACGAGAAAATACGATAGTAGGATGAGTTACTATTTCCCACCAACGAGAAACTATCCTCAATCCGAGAATTATGAATTCTACCAGAATCCCTATGGCAATAAACGAAATGCAGCGAGGGATCGGATGAGCCGGATCAAATATATTGGGAAAACGTTGAACTTAAGGACACGCCTTGGTTTACGACCAACCAACACGTTTGAATATATCGGACGTTCACCGATACATCCTCTCAAACTTCAACGGGGTGACCATGACTGATGCCACCCTCGTTCCTCCAGCTAGGATATAGGTACCTTGATCCTTCCAACTCCGGATTTGTTTGTTCTGTCGCTAGAGCTACGTGACTGCGTTCTCTAGCTAGTGCAAAGTAGAACTACAAGAGCCCTGGTACCACCCCTGGATAACCAATAGCCAAGGTTACTTCATGAGCTTCGCCAAACCGGACCATAATGGACCACATCGGGTGCATCACCCTTGTGATGCGACCCAATATAGATCGTCGGATAATGGTTCGCCTCTCGTCAATGTTTCACCGATCTTCCGAGGTGTCCGCGACCCTCTCACTCCCGATTCTCTAGGCTCCCCTTCGAAACCCCTCCCCACACAGTCTCTTTCTCTCTGTATATTCCTCTCTGCCTGAGCTTCCACATTGTGGACACTGACGCGGTTGCGTGTGTATCCATCGAACGTTCCTATGTTCCAACTCTTGCGCGAGATTGGACGAATCTATGGAGGGTGTATGTTTCCGTTGGTTAAGTGTTGGACCAGCATGCAAACCGCCCTTCTGATTCCACTATGTGCCACCAACTACGTACTACGGAGTTTGGTTTGCCCGTGTCGCGAAAGGGGGTGTGGTAACCCTTGCGCAGCGTATAGAGAAACTGGAACTTCCCGGCCTCGAGCACGAACACTGTCCTTAATACGAAGCGTCCCGGAGCTCAAAGGTGGTTCCCGCAACAACGCATCTAATTACTTCCTTCCTCCCTTCGGGTGTTCCGGTGACGGATTTACATCTTGTTGGCTCAAGCACGTGTATTAGTGCTCAGGTGCTGACTATCCAACTCCAACGTCACCACACCCCTACGTAAGATTCCATGGTAGTCCCGTAGATTGGATGTTTCGTTTTGCTGTGATCGGGTGTTCCAGGCTATATATCCAAAATATAAGACAGAGCTGGCGATCGTAGGCAAGGTATAAGAGGAATTGGACAGAGTTAAACAAATTACCATGGCAACTTGATGATAATTGGAACCAGCCACTTTAAGGCCCTCGTTATGATGCTGTTAATTTATTCTATCCACGTCAAGCTTACCGAATCCTATAAATACGTAAGTATTTTTCGGGAGTTGACAAAAGCTTTATACGACTAAAAAAAATTGTATATGATCTTATCGCAGGGGAATGTGAACCGGGGTTAATTCGATCCGACCCAAGACTCGAATGTTAGTGTCCGTGATGGTGTGCGAATAATGTCTTTGTTATTTTGCGCTTATCATTCACGCGTGTTTTGCATTCTCCGTAATTGTATGAAGGAAAAAAACGAATGAACCGAAACAAAAAGCTTCTTCGCGCAAACACACGTAGCGCGCATTCATTTCCATGACTCCGTCTTTTTTTTTCACTGGAGGGTGCCAACAGCTCGAAATGCAGCGCATGACTCCCATCCTCTCTTTGTCGTGCGTCTCTCTACGACTCCGCTGTACTTTCCGAGATGCAGGAGTGTAATCAGCGTGAAATGTTTCTTTCCGGGGACAATCCTTTTTATGCATTTCACGTGGTTCGCTCACCTTTGCCAGTCCCGACGACGCTGGCATATTATCCCCAAAGGCGTAGAGACTCGAGATTCTTGCAAATTTTCGAGGGAAACGCCCCGAAGCTTATTTCCGGTTGGTATGGGGTATTAAGTACTTCACGTCTGACAAATGTTCTCCCGTTTTCCGAAATAAACCAAAATTTAACTTTGTCCTCGTGATTCCGATCTAATAATCGCGCAAGATATAAATTGAAAATTAACCGGAAAATCGATCGAAGCTCGTCCAGAAATTAACCGCGAAATAATTTATTTCATCTGAAATTCACCAACGGAAATGACCCAAATGAATATAGACATGATAAATAAGCAATAGCGTTTGTGACATATGGGACACATTTACCAATTGTTCCCTCTCTTTTATTACCTCTATAAAAGTGAAGCACTATAATCGTTCATCACGTAAATGCTCGGACGAAGGATTTATTAAGCTGACCTGGCAAACTTTGCCTCCAACATTATTTCTATTTTTTCAAAGTCGCTAGAAATATTGTAGAGATTTATCGAGATCGAGTCGATTTATGTATCTTACCTTTCTCTCCTTTCTGAAAAAAGTTTCATCCAATTTATTTTTGAAACAAAAAGTAAACAATTTCCAATACCACTGACTGTTGCGAATTCAAATTTTAATGTTAAATTTCACAAATACTCGCGATTCCAAAGGGTTGAAATTTGACAAATTCTCTCCCTTTCTCGTGGCTATAAAATTACTAGGCTGTATCCATGATATACCATATAGTGAAACGTGATGTGACGAAATTTACGATTGTCGTGTGGTACACAAACCGAATACGTACGAGACTCTGAGATTGGACGAGTCAAAAGCAAAGGGAGAAGTCAGTAGTTACGATACGAATTCCCGATAACCATCGATCAGCATCCCTTACACCAAACACTACCCTCGGTTTCGCAAATAAAATTATCGAAACCCACCACGAACACGTTCTGTCTCTATATCTATATAGAAACACATAGGGATAAATGTGCTATGCATTGGAGTTCTTAAAAAAATAATATTTTGTAATTTCAATAAAAAAAAATGCAAATGACAATCAATAAAAACAAAATTTGAATAAAATTAATAAACAAAATGTAACGATAACAAATTTAATAGAAACATTATATATGTATTTTTTGTAAATCATAATTTTAGGTTGAAATTTGGTGGAATTTATTCAATTATTTTTGACGAGAAAATTGACGTTACCTATATATGTAGATAAACCATTAAAAACGTAATAGTTGGCGAACAAACTGATGCTATTTACGCCAATGCGACTGAAGGACGGGCTATTGTTTGCGCACCCGAGAGCACCCAGAGCTGTGTAATTAAGTGCTAGTGGTACTGTGGAAGGCTGAATGAACTATGAACGACAGGGGTACAGTTTTAACACCAGTATCCCAAGTCGTGCTCTGCAATAACGAAACATCCCGATGTTACTGTATACGTTACGAGTATATTCGTCATACCGTCATACGACACGTAGATGATGAATTTCTTTTGACGAGCTCTTGTCGAAATGATACTCATACTCGATTCTCGGCATGCAAACTTTTTCTACAATAATATTTAAATTATATACGAACTGCGGATGTTTTGTATACGAATACAAATTTATTGAACAATTAACGAGTTCGATATTTAAAAAAATATATACAAAAAATATATTAAAAATATATATATAACGACGAGATTATTTAATGCATGTTTTCTTATTTTATTCATTTTTCTTTAATCCTGATTAAATAATATTCGTGTATAATGAACGATTGTTAGAAATAAGACAAATGTTTAAATGAACAAAATTTTAGTTTGACTTAAACTTACAATTACTATAGTTACAGGTAACAGATAATTTTAATCTACGTACTTTTGTAATAATGGAGAACATGGATGCATGTTTACGTACCTGAAACATCAACTAAAAAGTATCGGCCTTTCTAACGTAACTGAAACGTCAAAAAAAAGTGTATTTTTGATGTTTCAGTTACGTTAGAAAGGCCGTTACATTTTATTTCCACCTGGCAACTCACTCAGATAGACACTCACGACGAGTCCCATAAGATTAGAAATAAGACAAACATTCAAATGAAATAAATTGCAGCTTGAATTAAACTCAGTATGGTTACAGGTAATA
>JAPYZU010005792.1:0-13515 GCA_030523005.1 Tryphoninae sp. B BG-2022a | reverse complement strand
CCTCGAAAGCATAAAACTTTCTCATGAACAACTTTTTGATTGGACAAATAGTTTCCGAAATATTCAGCTGTTAAGAGTTATGTGGACCACCCTGTATATGTATGTGTGTGTGTGTATGTTGTACAACCTTGCAGTTTGTTTGTGTGTCCTCCGTGGGAAAATGTTGACGAGCGTGTTATATATGCACACGTGAAATCGTTCGAGACTGCGATCTGCAAGAGAGAACATAATAAATAAAATGTTTTTACAATAAGCAAAAGCTGTAGTTCTTACCGACTGACGTATCTGGAGGGATAGTGCTGATGCGTCAAAACTCAGCCATGTTTACGAACGAATATTTTTGTTTCGGCTCCTCTTCACTACCTCAAACTTTTTATGCAGAATTTAAATTGAATTTCCCGGATGATGGACATTTTGCAGTGTAAATAAACTCTGTAGTTTCCGAATTATAATACGGAATAAATTGTAGAGATCTTTATGGTTAGAACGTTTACGTCTGTTGGTAGTCCAACGTGAAATTGTCATCGTTGTTCTGTCGTAGTACCGACATGTGGCGCTCGTGGTGCCTCGGTCGGTGATCAAGTTTATTAGTCTGCTATCACTGGGGGTTCTCGTGAAACAGATGAAACGTTTGAATCGTTGGTAATACCAGTGTGGTTCATCGGGCAATGTTTATTACACGACTAATAAAATTCGGTACATTGATTATACAATAAACTCCGTTGATATACACCAAGCCACGACAAAATATAAATTCGCTCAATCATAGAATGATATCAAGAAGTATATGGCATTGTTCAACATCTATCTTTACTTTGATCGATGTCAGTGGACATTACTGTCGGAAGTTGAAATGTCAAGCGTCTAAACTCCAGAAGTGGAAAATGTCGAAGCCGAGCGTTCAGAAGCACAAAAAGTTTTATTCGAACTCGGATTAAATATCGAAGTTACGAATGCTTCGAGACTTTCATCTCGCGATCATCGACACGATGTACGTATACTATAAAATTAGTGAACATCCGTAGACTTTTCAGCAAATCTTTGCGATAAACCCTGACTTCCCAAAAATAAGGTTATGGTACACATGGGTATTAACGTAAGTACGGTTTAAGTATCCCGTCAATGGCTCTAAGTCTCAAGTACTTAAATTCGTTCAAGTACAAAGTTCTAACAAGATTGCCAAAGCCGGCGATTAGATGGAAATTATTTGCTGGACCCAAAAATATTCGAGACACTGTGTTACGCACTATGACAATTTCGTTTGAGGCGTATCAATAACAGTTATGCCGCCTCTTATGGTACAAGAGCTTTAAGTACTCGAAAACAAAATGCACGTACACGAGGTACAAATTTACTTCAATATTTTACGATTTAGCTCAATCACGATATCATACACGCACTATTCGAGCGACCCGCACCCTGAGTCAATCACACACACCTTGGTCATCCTGTACTTGTACTCATAATTTCAATACTTACTAATTGGAATAAAATCATATGTTTACAATTAGTTATCGAGATCAATAAATTGTCTGCGTTCGCACGAGTCGCGGTCGATAACGATCGTGGCTTTTGCATTTATTTAAGTAAAGCGAGCCGCAACGATTCCAAAGTTTCCCTGTCGCGATAAGCTATGAGACCACCACGATTCGCGAAAGTTTTATCATCACCCGAATAACGAAGTTGCGATTCTTCCAGGCTCGTGGAACTAGTGAATTTCGCATAATCCACAATACCTCCACCCAATGCACCAAGGAGAGCTTGAGGTGCGCAAGTGTCCCAACGAAAAGTTGTGCTCTTAGAAAGTACGTAAGCTTTGGCACGACCCACCGCGACGCTCAAGATTTTGTAACCGGCGCCTGGAATTTCCATTGCCTCGAAACCATTTTCCACAAGTTTCGACTTGACGTTGGGATCCTCGTTTCGTCCGAGCAACAGAACTCTGCTGGGCTCCTCGGGAATGGAGAAGGAACATCTACTAGTATTATCCGGACCGATGTATCCCCAATAACAATATCCTTTCCATCTGTTTCAGAACACGCATCGCTGATGAGAACAGATTTTCGATCGAGAGAACTTTGTGATGAATTTAAGCGGGAGATTTGAAATTCATACACCAGATGTACTAGAGAAGAGATAATTACTCACTGCGAGTCTCGATAAGAGTAGAAAGGCTGATTGACAACACCCAAAATTGGTAAACCAGTGCTCTTAACGTACGCCCCAATAAGTACTGTAACGCATTGCAAACCTCCTAAATGCAAACCCGTTTCTCCATCAACGATTTCCTCCCCGTTGATGTAGTCCGCTGTAGAGTCTGTAGAACAAAAATGGTTCGAATTACAAAATAATTGCTGATCGACATTTAAATATTAACCCATTACCACATAATGTAAGGAATTTCGAAATATGACGCCCCAACGACTAGATACTGGAAGGGAAGAGGAAGATATAGATACGCGATACGGGCAGTAAATCGGCAATGCTCATTGGAAATACATGTGTCTATATTATTCCTAAATGAAAGTAAAGTCACGTTCACACAAAATACCATTTCTCAACTCGTTAATTCTAGAATGTTCCTCACAATAGTAAGCCACATATGACTGTTAAAATTTCTTATCTTTTTTCCAACATGCCAAAAGATATTTTTGTCGTTTGAAAAACATCTTTTAACATACTGAAAACAAAATTAGGAACTTTAGCGACCATATATGGGTGTTAACCCTTTGAGCTCTAAGGACGCATATATCCATCAGCCTATGCGTCTACGGACCACATAAGCTTGAAAGTACTCAGGTCTCAAAGGGTTAAAGTTTGTATGCGATAAGGGAAATAAACAAAAGAGGTTTCCACTAAATAACATTTACATTCCATCTTCATAATTCATGAGACAAGGGATTAGTTCAAAATATTACCGATAGGATCGATCCAAATGCCCAAATCGTTTATATCAATGTCCAAATCACAATTCGTCATGTCCACATTGACTGGTACTTCATCCAACGTTATCTCTTTATGAATTTCCAGGGCCAGGAGTTCACCTATTTCGGCATCATCATCAAGAACTTCGGCTAACAATTGCGTCGTTTCTGCTGACGTTGTGCACACTTCGACAACAACGGTCTTTCCCAAAGTGTTGCTGAAGACGTTCGTCTCCTCGCCCCTTACCATTTTTGCTAACTCTGGAAACTGTCTTTCTCTGAATAATATCCTCGATAATGTTACATTAATATTTCTAGAGCGAAGTATGAACGAAAGCAACAAAATCTTTCCAGTGGAGTTTTAATCGTGGATTTTACATGTGTGAAATTTTGTTTTCAAATTTGCAAAGCGCTATCATTTTTATTCCACGCTTTATGGATTAATGATTTTTTATTGAACGCTATATTACTCGTTGTTGTGACTCGTCTCGGGGAAAATTACTTCAGCGCTCCTTTTTCTATTTTTGTACATAAAGCGGATGATTATTTATGGAGGCTTAAAACTAGCTTACCTCGACTCCAATATCATGCCTGATAGTTTCCTGTATAAGGACATCCGCGAGAGTTTTAAAATCTTGGATGAAGCGAGGATTCTTCTCGTCGCCCAGTTTCTCCTGGACGAGTAATTTAAATAACGCATCCTTCTGTCTGCAAGCTCTCGCTATATTCGCAGCTTTCTCCGAAACCTTCAGCAACACTTCCAGTAGTCGACAACCGTCCTTCATTTTCATAAATCAAAGTTCACAATATTTGTCGATAAATTGTATAAAGTCATTTATTTACTATCAATAATTGTTTATGCATAAATGATTTGTAGAAAAGTTAATTAGCTTGTCGCAGATTCGATATGAAAGAGATAAGAAAATCCAAAGAGCGAGTTTTCTAAACAATTTTTTAAATTGACAAAAATTAAATCAAAGTTCACAATATTCGTGGATAAATTGTCTAAAGTAATTTATTTAATAGCAATAATTATTTATGCATAAGCGTTTTATAGAAAAGTTAGTTAGCTTATCGTGCATACGCTATGAATGCGATAAGAAAATCCAAAGAGCGAGTTTAAGAATTTCCAATCGCAACGAAAGATTGTAAATAAATAAAAATTCAAACGTTAGAAAAGTTTGCGATAAACTAGAACTTAGCAAAACTCAAGGGAAGTTAATTATACGAAAAGTTAATTAATCGATTTCAAATAATATGATAAGGTTTATTATTATTTACAATATAATATTGTTCTTCATTTTCCTAAACAAATTTTTAAATTAACAAAAAATAAATCAAAGCTCACAATAATTGTCGATAAATTGTCTAAAGTAATTTATTTACTATCTTTGTAGAAAAGTTAATTGGCTTGTCGTAGATGCGATATGAATGAGATAAGAAAGTTCAAACTGGGAGTTTAAGAATTTCCAATCGCAACGTAAGATTATAAATAAATAAAAATTCAAACATTAGAAAAGTTTGCGATAAATACTAAATTTGCGATAAATTGGAACTTAGTAAAACTCAAAAAACAAGGAGAGTTAATTAATCGATTTCAAATAATATAATAAGGATTATTATTGTTTACAATATTATATTGTCCGTCATAAATCAATTTCATGATTTTTCACGGGTACTTCGACCTTCGTCGAAACATTACGTTTCACAGCAGGTGAGCTATAAGTCTATATCATAGAAGCCAAATAATTCCCATTCCATAATGTATTGGAATCGACTTATCGTCGTGCTAACCTACTTAACGACTGACGAAACAGTATTACGTATTTCACATTAGCATAACAAATAAAATAAAACGTCATTCAAAACGTAGTAGGTTAATAAAAGTGTCTTCATAAACTGAGCATATGTCATTCAGTTTGCTGAAAAGTATTTTATTAATTGTTTCAATAAAGGATAAATCAATATTTAACCTTTATCTGACCCGACCTTGAAATATTTCATGCGAATGATAAGAGAAGAATTTTCTACGATACGCGGTTAAATTTAAAAATATTTTGCTGCGTGGTTTTTTTTATATCAATTTCGTATGGTAAACTCGAATGTTGTGTCTCTTTCTGCTGCGCGCGCAATGGCGCTTGCGCACTGCGCTACCACCGTACGCATACTGCTTTCCCCCCACTGCGCGCGCCCCCTCCCGGATACTAAACGTGCTCTCCCATCACCCAACTATACTTCGATACACTCGCCTTGAGATAGAGAAGCTTTAGCAACTACGAATCGATAAAAGTCTGATTGAGTAATAATATTCAAATTCGTTAAGATTTATTTATTTATTTTTCGTTTTTATAATTAATTGACGGCTTGATTTCGATCGACGACGTTTTATGTCTAACGGTATTAAAATTTCGTGCACCGTGTCAATGGCAACACAACTAGAATTTAATGGTATATTCTTACCTGACGTAACCAATAATCGAAGCGTCTAAATCCACACACTTCTCCTTTTCAAATATCGTACTCGCGCTCAATAGATTGGCGTACCGAATGTCGTACTAGTACTTACTGGTACGACTGGCGACGTACGATCGGTCCGAAGTCAACGAATGAACTTGACAACTGAACACATGGGGGAACTCGAAGGAATATCCTTGGCTCGTACGTTCTATTCGTAGCAGTCGACAATCGACGCGAAAGAGTTGCGCAGTACATTGACCGTTGAACAGCGTGGTTTCCTAGAAAATTTCTCCCGGAACAAGTGACGTCAAATGACAACTATTTTTAAAGCAGAGAATCGTGTCTGCATGAAGATGAGCTGACGTAGATAGTTTTTATGCATGCCATTGTCGAGAAAGCAGTGTGTGATAAAAAGGACCATACGTCAATGCCGCAATGCGCATGAGCAATACCCGGATGTGAGCCCGGTTTTCTTCTGCGCTCAAATTTATTTTTATAAACATTTGGATAGTCTCGTTAATTTGCATAATAATTATAATCAATAGGATTGAATGAACCATTAGATGCGTTCGAATGAACGATTTCAATGCCAGTTATTTAAAATTTAATAATACCTTAGAAAAATCTTTTCTGAAACACAAAAATCCCAAGTTTGCTCGTAACTCACATTTTTTCTCACAACTCGCTCGGTACAAACAGTTTCAGATGATATATTACCGACTGCCGATACCAAGTAACAGTAATTCGATTACAACGCCGTAAACGAGTAATTATGGAACTACGAATTCAAGCCTCACTGCAAGAACTTACCCCCACCACCGAACCAGTATAAGCTTGTCAGGCGTTCACATTCTTCCATTTTTCGTAAGATTATCGACCTGATATTCTTTACAATGCTTTGCAGTAGAAAACTAAAATAATTAATATCATTATCCAAATCAAATAATCCAAGTCATCAAATTCGCGTCATATTTACTATAATAGTTACAGATATTGCCACTAGTGTCTGCTGGTATATAACTCTGGTAACATGACTGGTAATTTTTCACTCACGGATCAAAACGCGCATGCCTGCGTTTACTGTGTTGGAAAACCTCGCTCTCTCACGGGTGTCTCGAGTTTATGTTCGAGGTTCGATAGAACTAGTCCATAGCGAGAGGTGAACAGGTGACGACACCGTTGTCACACTATATTCTCGTGATTTCATAATACGCCATTTTCTTTGTGTGCACTGAGTACAAGCAGAAGGATTTCACATCGTTATATTTCAATATATAAAACGAGGTAACGTAGACATTCGTATTGTTTTTCTGAATCTTTTCATGCGCGAACAACGATCGAAAGATTTTAACACGAGCGTACGAAGCTACGAGAGACAGTGTCCTTCGAGCCAATGGCAGAGTTCGAATATTCCCAGAAATTCGTGCAACAACCACTTTACATTGTGTTGACAGATTTTTTTCTTCCTTCCATTCGACCATTGCAATTAAACACATTCTATCTTAATCTCGCTAAACCAAGCCCGTGTACATATCGTTTACCTTTCTGTGAAACAATCAGACACTTGTAAGATTCACTCCTGGATTATTTTGTTCACAACGCTCTGTTGTCATCCGCGAAAATCGAGTACAACGCACTCGTGAATACGCACTTTAGGGAGACCGGAAGTGGTGTGTGTGTGTGTGTGTTTTTGTTTCTCTTTTCCCCTTTCTTGTTATTCACAGTACTATCAAGTCGGTAGCCAGTGTATACGTCACGTTGGGGGGAGTATGATTACGTTTTGTCCGCTGATGATGATTCATTGGAGGGGAAGAGAATGGGGAGGTAGCGATGGGTGCAGGAAAGCGCGATACACGAGAGTGCTTGACGTTCCAGCCTCCCTGTCACGATCTGTCTTGATCACCGCTAAATTTTCATAGAAATCCGTACAGTCATCGATGTATTAGTCCATCGCACTCCGCGAAATGCGAGTTCCAAAGATCAAATTGCCACTATCTGTATACCTATACACATGTACATATACACATACACACACACATGCACCTACTGCGTTTCTAATCGGCGCCGCAGCTGTGCCTCCCCCTGTGTGCGAAAGACGCATTCAGCGCGAGACAAGAGAAAATATCTTAACGGTTTTTTTTCTTTTTTCCTTTTATACGTATATCATTTATCATCGTTTAGACCTCATTAGTAGAGCGTATCACAGTTTTATTATATTCCTATGCTCGTTTTCCCGAATCTTGTTGTTTGTAACAACGAAATATTAATGTTATTCTGTGTCTGTGTGTGTGTCTGTGTGTACGTGTATGTATGTATATATATATGTGTATATATGACAAGGTGTTTATTTGAACATTTCTCACTCTTCCATGAGTCAACTTCGTTTTTCAATAATTCAAGTCTCGTTCGCGATAAATCATGTCTCCGATTCTATAATTGAAACCATGGTAACATGTTTTATATACTTCTCGGCCCAGCCTTTTGGCTGCTAGTGTCATTCCAAAGGTAACAGAATTTACTCTGATGTATTTTTTTGTTTTCATGAAAATGATACGAAATCCTTTTTGGATATGAAGGTTTGGGTTATTTTATGTGTACTGCATATGGTGATGTATGTGTCTTATATCTTTAACCCTTTGCGGTTATATTAAATTGAAAGTAAAGGGATTTTGGTGACTGAGAGTAGACATACGTCCCCAAAGCGTTAAATCTCATTGAGTAAATTTGGACATCGGTTCATTGCGACGTCAACTCAAAGGCTTCGCAATTGATAAATTATATGAGTATCGCCACTTATGTACTTCCTTTATTTACACCAACCCGTGGCAATCAATGACTCGGAGCTCTGATACATCCTGTAAGAATGAGTGTTGTCAACTCGGACACAGATCTTATCGTCCACGAGCAGTTGTATGATTTGACTTGTTTTTATTGTTTTCCTAAAATGTTGATAGATAATTTTGTAAGGAATAGAGAGAGGGAGGGAGAATGCGACAAAACATTTTCATTGCGCAGAAATAAATTTACATTTGTAATCGAGTAGTTGTTTTTCAAGCCGTAGGTCTTATACGCAATAACCTGAGTATGTGTGTTTTTGTTCCAGTTAAGATCCAAACATGGCATCCCGAAAGAAAGTACTGTTGAAAGTTATCATCCTTGGTGATTCCGGTGTCGGCAAAACATCTTTAATGAATCAGTACGTCAACAAAAAGTTTAGCAACCAATACAAAGCAACGATTGGAGCAGATTTCCTTACAAAAGAAGTGATGGTCGACGACAGGATAGTTACTATGCAGGTAAGTCGTTGAATTCTTCCCAAACATTTAAAATTCTTTTTTTACCCTCTTACTCTATTATAGAGGCAATAAATCTTTTATTTTTCTCACAGATCTGGGACACCGCGGGTCAAGAAAGATTCCAGTCGCTCGGCGTTGCTTTCTACAGAGGTGCTGATTGCTGCGTCTTGGTATTCGACGTCGCAGCACCAAGCACGTTCAAATCTCTTGACTCGTGGAGAGACGAATTTTTAATTCAGGCATCGCCCCGAGACCCAGATAATTTCCCATTTGTTGTACTCGGCAACAAAGTCGATCTTGAAAACAGAGCGGTAGGTTCTATAGAGAGATACTTTCTGCTTGAACACGTGAGTGTTATTCCACAGACGAGTTAACAATAATCGTTGAAGAAGTTTCAGAAAAATTTGGAAAAAAATTACTTCGTTTAACACAATTAAGAGAACGTACGATCCAATGAGAAAGCTCTTTTATACATCTAGGTATATAGCCTCCTGAGCTTTTATGCTGTTAGTCCAATTAACGAGTTTCTTAACTCACACCACAGAAAACATAAAAGACCATCAATCACACAAAACATATATATAACCTCAAAATTCTAATTTAATCAATACGACAGAATTCATTCTGAAAGCAATTTTACTTTAAATTAACGTGAGAGGTAGTTCTTTAACATAGAATTTGAAACACCATAGCAATTCAGCGCTTACAAAAACTGAACAATTGTTTACTGCGCAACTTATTATCCATCTAAATTACTGTTGGGGGGAATTCTTTTGTTGGACGTAAGAGTGTGTAACAAAACCCGTACAAAATAATTCTGACATCGATACATATATTACATAGCGAGTCACTGTATGACATTCCATGCGAGATAATCAGTTTGACTACATAAATATAATCCGCTTCGTACAAGACCGCTTAACGTTATCGCGAGCAAAGTTATTCGTAACGACACATTTTCTGGATGGGGCCTGCCAACTCCATACTTTAATACCGATTTTCACAGTGTATCCCATACAATATTGAAATATGCAATATTTTTGGCACGCAGTACGTATTTCCGGTTCTTGCACTATTCGAGTAACCAGATAATCTTATTAAATTCTCGCTGCATAATACGCCGAGAAGCCTTGAAACAGTTCAATAATACGTTTTTCCTCGAATTCTCAGGTTTCCAGTAAAAGAGCGCAACAATGGTGCCAATCGAAGAACAATATTCCATATTTCGAGACAAGCGCGAAGGAAGCAATAAACGTCGAGCAAGCTTTCCAGACGATAGCGAAGAACGCTTTGGCCCAAGAGAGTGAAGTAAGTATTTCTCTATCTTCGAATAAAAACAAAGATCTATGAAGTATGTGCATTTTAAGAAAGAATTGTTTTTCATACGTTCTTTTTTTCTCAATCTTAGGTCGAACTCTACAACGAATTCCCAGATCAGATCAAATTGACCAACGATCAGAGGGGCAACGGCAAATCAAACGATTCATGCGCATGCTAGAACGGCAAACGTAGAAAATCTTGGGGCGAGTATAATAAAAGAATGAAATCACGGGGAATAATGAACACTCATACACACATACACACGCAAACATAAGAAGCGCAGGGCAGATTGTACACTCCGTGAAAGAGAGATAGAGAAAGAGAGAGCGTGAGAAAAAAAGACCATTGCGTGGCCCTTGGCTAAGAAAATCACGCGGCGAGAAAGATATGAGGGCTGTTCGCGAGATTCGACTCTCGGCAAAAATCAATTTTCTTTTTATTTCGATGCACCCTTCTTTTTGCCACTCGTTTTGTCTTAAATTTTGGTTCAAATATATGTAATCGAATTATTTTTTTAAAACGAACCAAATCAATCCAATGCGACGATCCTTTATCCCGAGAAAAAACGCGGTGTTTTACGTTTTACGTGTCGATGCGGCGAGGAGAGTGGTGAAGCAAAAACGTGAAAATTTGTACACAATTAAAAATTCAGTTAGGCATCTGCGTAGCGTGTGAAATATCGAACTAGAGTAAAACAGAAAAAGACAAAAAAAAGGAAAGAGAAACAAAGCACCTTGCTACACATCTCGCGTGCTCGAACGTTTGTCGTAATGCGTGCGATCCTTAATCCGATCGAATAGAGCTCGAAGCTTCACTTTCGTTCAAGATATGAAACGTATTATCGAAGATCGAAGGGATTTTTGGGACAACACGAGCGGAAAATGGTGATATAAAGCTGATCTCGATTTATCGATCTCACTCTTTGCGACAGGAGAGAGATCAGAATTCTTTTTGTTTTTTTAATCAAAACTTTGATTATTTCGAACGACCAATTATAATCGACGTATTAGTCGATAATAGGGCTGTTGATTATAACATTATAATAAATAAATCAACAAAATCATTACGTCGTTTACACTTTATTGCTTTCACAAAATTTTAATTCGAAAATCAAATTGTCCATACGATCAAGAGTAAAATTAATTGGTTGGATAAAAAGATCAGCTTTGTATCTTTCCCATAAGTTATCGACATTGAAAATAGCCAACCGGAGAGAAAATTGCGAATGAAAAATTAGTCGTACGCGTGTAAATCTAGGAAATTACGCGTAGTTAGTGTTAATAACATCCTACGTATCGACTGAAAAATTCGAGTCGCGTTTGAATAGAAAGCAACAAAAAAAAAATAAATAAACAAGTAATCGCGTTCGCGGAGGACTATCGACGAAGTAAATCGAGACTCGTGTGCTCTCGTGTGGAGCGCGTTGACAATTATTTATCGGGCGACCTAAAAGAAATCTCGATTCTATAAAAAGAAATCGCCGGAAACAAAACAAAAAACAAGTAGAAGTCTAATGAGCAAAACAAAAAGAACAAAGAACACTTTATTCGTTGTAAGAAGCACCAAATACGCGCACGAGTCTCGTCGATGTCGCTGATCTTGCCAGCTCGTTATCTCGTAGTAACGGCGATTCGTGGAATCGCCCATTAGCCGAAAAGAATCGAAGAAAAAAAAAAAGAAAAAAGATGAAAAAAAAGAAAAAAGATGAAAAAAAGAAGAATTCTATTGACCTATTTCACATATCGATAATTGTCGCATTAATTAACCGTGATGTGCAAAATTCGACGTTTATCGATTCATTTTTGTACCATCCGACTGATCTCCGGAAATTGGAAGAAGAGGGATTGCTAGGAACATTAGAAATCCGGAAACAAACGATGAACTTAAGAACAAAAAATGAACTAAGAAAACAAAAATCGAATTCTCATCCGGAACGAATATATATATATTAAAACACGAAACGAATGACGATTTTGCCTGACTGAATTGAATTTCGGGGACTGAACATTTTGTTTTGGCTTAGCCCACGGGTGGAAATAAAGAATGAAAAAGAAAATTTCTAAACGCGCGAATTTCAAACGACCGCACTAAAATCACTGTAATATCGAAAGACTAACCATTGAAAAAAGAAAGGGAAAAAGCAACAACAACCGAGGAGTAAAAGGTTCGTCGAACTGAAAATTCGTAAGATCGAAAGATATTTTTGTTACCGCGAGAGAAAGGGAAAAACAATGTAAAATCGCGCAATAATTAAAAGACGAGAAGAAGTTTGCAATCGTGACATGGACATAGCTGGAATGCAATCTCAAGAGACTACTCCACCCACGAGACACAAGGATTCGTCGTGTTCGTTTAAGCAACGTTGTGAATCGATTAAAAAGCGAGTTCGCGAAAAAAGTTTCACGATTTTCGAACGATCGGGGCATCGAAAATTGATATACGCGTAACGTTATTTCGTACCGAGAGGAAGAGAAAGAGAGAAAGAAAACAACAAAATGGAAACAAATACAAGAAACAAACAAACAAAAAAACAGACAAAAAAATGTTTAGCACGTGAAGTATAGCGTATGTTCCGTACAAACGTGGTACGAACGAGCGACGAATTGTTTTCGTCTTATCGGCGTGATTACGAACCATCGAATTATAATCGCGACAGAACTGTATAATCGTTTCGTCTACGTTTGTTACGATTATGCGAGTACACATGTACATAAAAAATAATGATAATCATGACGTTTACGATTATAATGATTAATATAATTTTAATGATACACGTTAACGAGACAGATATTATAAATATTATTAATAATTAATATTATTATCAAGATCATGATTGCTGCTGCTATAAAACTACTATTGCTACTCTTAGATTTAATGAAAGAATGATAAGTACATTTATGGCAAACAAAAAAATAAGAATGAAAAAATAACGAAGAGGAAGAAAAAAAAACGAACAAAGAAAACGTCAGTCGAGTTTGTATTTTTTTCTGACTTTACACAGTTTTGATTATCCTTGATTTTATTTTTCTTCGACAATCTGGTGTAACAACCTCGAGCTTTTTGTATCGACGAGGTTCGATGGGGAAGCCGTAGTAGGGATAATAAGATAGAGCGGGGCTAGTTGAGCAAGCGGGTAAGTTGGGCAATCGTAATATCTCGAAAACTAAGCATCGCACGCTGGTGCATCAAATGGACTAAAGAGAGGTATGCGGGAGGGGAATACAACAAATCATTGCCAGTAGCCACGTGGCGCACGAGACGATGACACGGGACGTTTTATTATTATTGTGCACAAAAGTAAAAAATACGTGATTAAGTATTTTTCTTCTAGCATTGTGTGAAAAACCAGGGCAGCGACTAGACGAGTACTAGTATGTAGTACATTTAAGTGGCTATCAATCTGCAATAATTATTTTAATGCACGTGGTACGGATTTCATTATAAATTAACATTTGTTAAAAAATCTGAGAAGGGGCTAGTTGAGCAGTTTTCGATGGGGCTAGTTGAACGATGCGCAA
>JAPYZU010005791.1:0-11650 GCA_030523005.1 Tryphoninae sp. B BG-2022a | reverse complement strand
TAATGTGCGAATTCTATAATAAACACATGTCAATAAAACAACACGAGTTGGGTATTGCATTTTCATCGTCTGTTAATTCAACGTTATTCATGACATACGAAATAAATTCGAGTAATGTAATAAGGGTTTACTGCGCAAGCGTTACGTATGATAGAAAAAGAGACAGAATTATATTTCTGTCTTCGTTGCACAGCACATCCATCTATCGTCATGCCCAAAAACGCAACCATTAAGCCGACATACCCCCACTACCCACTGTTGCAAGACCTGTATGTAAGACCGTGCTTACAATCACCGCGCATCCTCATTTCCACCATCAACTACTCCGGTGGACCTACAGTTTTTGGTTAGGTGGATTCCGAAGCACCGAGAGCACAAAATAAGCACATAAGAAAACTCCATTGGTGCCGGCGGGATTCGAACCCGGAACCCCCGAGTTGAGAGGCGAGAACGTTAACCCTTGCGCCACTGCCTCTCTATCCATATCACTTATTATCAAAAATATATTTTTCTAATTTGAAAAAGAAACTTTTTTATATTTCCTTTGTTCAAAGGAGTTCCAACTTGTTGAAATAATTTTTATTAAAATGAATATACGATGTTTACATTGATCGGAAGTCCGTTAAGAATTTTGAGTCGAACTCGGGTCAATATTTGATTCGAGGCGATTGCGACGAGTATCGTGTAGTAGTTAAATTACGGAAGATAACTTTTCATCGCGATGCAACTTTTTCTTCTTTTCAACGATCGTGATGTCATTACCGCGGTTTCGTACCCCGTCATATTCGGGCGACATTAATTTTTATGGGCGTTCCAGGCCGATGGTACGGAGAAATATAAACGAGAGGATGAAAAACATCCGTTTATAACTTTGAAATAAAATTCAGTGTCGTAAAAAAAATAAGAAAAAAGAAAAAGAACAAAACGAAGTTGCGGAAACGTAAATGTCGAGCTACCCAACGGGTACGCGAGTTGTACAAGGTTTATGGAAGCTTTCACGAACGTCCTCTTTGCCGAGTCTAATGCATTTCGCGCGGTGCATTTTGCACGGTGCATTTCGCGCCAGGGACCAGAGAGAAAGAGAGAGAGAGAAAGAGAGAGAAAGAGCCGTTGGGAGACAATATACATTACAGCGTGTGTTACAAAATCGTGCGTACATTTCCTTCGTTGTCGCTGCTTATCTCACGAGACACGCAACACACGATGATCTATAGCGATTCGTTTTGTTTTTGTTCTTGGGTCTATCGAAGTATTAAAATTTATGATCGTAAGAGGAAGAAAAGTTGACCGTTCGCATTACGATCGATCATCGTGTTTAACCGACGCGAATATTTCTTTATCTCTTTTTTTGATGTTACAGCGACCGAGGAAAAGTTCGATCTCGTGTATAGAAAGCGAAGTCTCGACGGTGACGAAGGGGTTGAGGTAACTTGCGTCGCTACTGGTCTGTATCCTCAGCCCGTTATGGACATCACGGTCGAGTAAGTTTTTATTTCTATATTGTGCTTTTGAAAAATGACGTTTTTTTTTCTATGAAATTTATTCGAGTATAGCGAATCTTCGAATTTTTTTTAATCGGTGGAATTTTATTTTTATCGAATGAATCAAAATTTACTGGTAGCATTTATCTAACTTTTGTGGATTTATTGGGATTAATCGGTTTACTTTTCACCGGTGGAATTTTATTTTTATGATATCAATCCAAATTTACTCGTGGAATTGATTACAATTTTGTTTTTTATTGGGATTAATCGGTCCTCGGATTCTAAAAGGTATTAATTACACATCGATGAACGCTTTTCGATGTAGAGGTAAATTTTATCTCGTTTCATAGAAAATATTTATTATTTTATCGAGCAGCCACGTGGACGAGTCTAAAAATCGTTTTTCCTTCTGTCTTTTTATTTTCATTGCCTTTGAGCTATATCCACTGAGAATTTTATTTTGATTCCGGGAAGTTGATGAAATTACAATCTTCTATGTTCAGGCTTGTCAAACGGCCTTGTATGATAGAGTTAAACCGTGCACGTAGAAGCTTTAAATACGTTTTTCTTTTTTCAAAGCGATGGATTGAATAACGTACGTTGGTAATTAACGGGGCGATTTAGTTAAAATTATTCCTAGACATTCTTAATACAACAATCTACTTTTCGTCGTGAAATTTCCCTTGTATCTACAATTAAAATTAACTGAACAAAAATTGGATTATTTTTCTATCTCAACTTTTTGTGAATTATATCTCATATATTTCTCTCCATTATTATTCCTGCTCATCGTTATTTCTCTCCCAGAATTGATATCTCACATGAATTTTCGGAAGGAAATACTTTCAGTTCTCATGGTTTCACAATATTTCGAGATTTTTCATTTTCATCTCTATTATCTTCCGCACTGTCATGCTTTGTTTTTCATTACTTTATTTCCGTTTGCCATGTAGAGAGTCAATGTGTCGCGTTAGCTTCCGCTCGGTCTGACGCGAGTGTACTTTGAAAAATTGGAAAAACGTTGGAACCCTTGTACACATACGTTACGTATACATTTATCTTTTTTGTTCTTCTGTCAACAGCGATGTCTCGGCGAACGGAATGACCAAGCCCGATATTACGATGCGTGACGATGGAAAGTACGACATACTCACGAGAATATCACTGAAAGACGATGATTTGTCACCTCCATCTCTCATCAAATGCACTCTTGGCATTCCCAAGGCCAACTACCACATACCTCGAGAATTCGTCTATTATTCCGGTTAGTGACGTCATTTTATCGATGATCATTTAATCAAGCTCGTTTCTATTTAATTATATTTTTTCATTCTCGAAAACAAATAGGAAAAACGATATACATTTCACCAACGAAATTTTCATTTTTGTCCTCGCACACGAACGAAAACTACAGACAGGAAGAAGAAACAGTTGATTAAAAAGATTGTAACTCGCTTTACTTTACAATTCTGTCTCCGAAATATTTTAGGATAATGTTTAATTATAAATTTCCTCATTTGTGATGTACCTACATGATGTCAAACATTTTTGCAAACATACACACACGTTAAGTCGATATTACTCCCTGACGGAAACATGCCCCTTGGCGATCGCGTGTGCGACACCGTATAATCGGTAAGTGTGTACAAGGAATTAATTAGTCGTGGCAAATTGAATGTATCTCGACTAGTTTCCGTTAGCTCGGTCTGCGAGTACCGAACAGATACATAAAGATAGGGAAAATCATAGACGCATACGTATACACTAGCGAAACGATATTGAAATTGAATAGACGATAGTTAAGATTAGGGTGCAAACAATGTGTATATATATATATGTGTGTGTTTATAATTGAATGTGCATATGAAGATCAATATTTAGCCTCGAGCATCTTCTTTATCACATTTATTTTTAAATCTCCACAATCTCCTCCAACGTCACGTTGCATAATAATATTTTTCCTATTTCTCTTTGTATACATTGTATTTTGTTTTATACAAGAAATGTGAGCACGTTCAACGAAAAATCAAATGTAAAGTAAGCAAGATTCTTTTTTTTTGAGGGGAGTTTTAACGTCTTAACGTTGAATAGCTTTGTGCAAGGACAGAACGTGTATAGTCGAAGGACGGACTCACCGTTGCTCTAATATTTAAAGTTGGTGCGGTTCACCGTTAACTCGCCACATGGCAAATCCGACGTGTGGTCCAAATCCGTTTAACTAACCCCTCCCGTTTCTACCAACAAACGCCCTCTCGCGAGTTTAAGCGTTGCTCTCAGTGCTCGTTTGCGAAGAGGGGTAGTCGGAGGTGGTGTGGAAAGAGGGAGGGGTGTAGGGGGTTTGAACTGGCGTACACGCCATCCTAGAATACTGTAGTTGTGTATAGTCGTATATGGACATATATATGTATAACTATATATCTAACTACATATATATAACCACGTGTACTTAACGTATTTACGTTCCTTGATGCACGTGGCTCTCTCGTGGAATCTGTGTTTATATTAACGTTCAATTAAGTACCAAAGTGGGTTATTGCCGTTGGTAATCCAAAGTAGTGTGCCCATATATATCTGTATATTTATACATATATATATGTATATGTATATATGTATATACATATATTTATATATGTATATGCACGGAAGCAAGAGACGAATTACATTACAACCAATAACGATTTAACATCTTCCCGGGATATGGGGACGTATTATGAAATAGGACAGGGGCATAAAGGACCGTGTAAAATGAGAAAGTGGGAAAATGGTTAGTGCCTTTGAGAGTTACCCGGCTTTGAGGAGAGATTACTCGCGTAGAATAGTTTTTAGCGAGATAACCTTTTCAGGATGATTGAATTTCGAGAGAAAATGTATAATGCGACTTTTGTAATTACAAAATTTTCATTATTTTGTTGATAAAATATGTACGGATTAAATGGTTGATGAGGTTTTATAGAAATGTTATAATAATTTGATTTTATTCGATTCGACTGATTAACAAATAGGTTTGTTCAAAAATTTATACTCGTCTGATTTCATTTGATTTCCTTAGATTTTTATCGTGTCGATATTTTATGGAATTAATGAAAAATGTGGTGTTCTATTAATACTTGACGAACGAAGAGTCGTGTAAATTTTGCTCCGACGTAAAACAAAGGATAGAAACAACGACGAAAAGTAAAAAATAAAATGTTGGGAACAAATTTAAAGCCCTTATTTACATTAGCGTTACTGTGTGGGGGTGTTCTCATACATATTTTATATTTTGTGAGTGCAGTCCATTGAATGATAGATGGTATATTGTCGAGGAGTAGGATAACATGGCGAAGATTTGTGGGATTTGCAGCTTGATACTTTTGAAGTTGAAAATCAAGATTGAAAGGGTTAGAAGAGTGAAATATAAAACAAAACATAAGGGAAGGCTCGTGGAGTTAGTCGTTTGAAAAAAAAGAGTTTAATTTTAATTACACTATCTTATCATCAAAAAAAAACATAATTTATCAATAATTTACAAAATCAATTAAATTTATGATTTATATTTGCGTTAATTGGTATCGCTATCATCCTACTAATTAACTGACTAATAAACTATTTGTACACGTAGCCACCAGTCGCCCTCTCTATATATTTTCTCATTGTGATACAATTTTCGCTAATTAATCGCTGGCTTCGATAAATTTTGTTTCCTAATTTTATTTTCTCTTCTCTTTTCCTTTTCTTTTTCTTTCGCAAAGTGTTTTACAATGCTTAGTTTGATGGACCGCGGTATGTGGTGTTTGTTGTGCAGGAACGCCAACAACAACTCCGTCATCTACGACGAAGCTGCTGAGAACGATGGAGATCCAGGCTTTTGACAGCAACGAACGAGACACCAACAATGGTGGTGGTAAGAGAGAGCTTAAGTTCGCAATTCCCCTTGAATTACAAACAAAAAAATATTATCATTGGCACGTGTGATCAAGTTTTTGTTTTCTTTCGTTTTGTTTGTTTCCTGGTCTTTTTTTGTACCAGCTTCAAAAATTATGATTCAAATTTGTTGTTTCCATCAGAATCGAGTGTCTCGCTAAAATTCGTTCTTTTCGGTGAAAGCATCGACCTGTCGAAAACAAATTCCACGCTCGCGCAATTTTCGATCAAATTTGCGTTTCTTCTTTTTTGTTTTTGTAAAGCTTCTCCGATAAAGGATGTGCGATATTATGGAAAATTGTCCATGTCGAGTTCGTTTTTCGTTTTTTTTTCCTTCATTTTTTACAAATCGCGTTTATTCACAAAAAAATGAAGTGACACGACCACCACCAATGGATTTGCTGCCACAGCTGTCGCTTCGACCGAATCTTTAATTCATCATAAACTGGAAATGGACCGAATAGTTTTGTTTTTTTAATTTTGTCAATTCGCTTTTTCACGAGCATGTGCATGATATATATATACTAATTATTAGTAATGGAAAAACATTCTATAACACGTTACTCTTAAAATTGCACTTTAACTAAGCACTTACAATTTTTTTTTATTTTAATTTTTTTTGCGATTATTATTTTCACAGAAATAGTTTCTAAGCACCGAGATATTGATTTAATTAATAAAGTAGATAGATTTGATCACGGATTACTCATAGATATTTCGACGAATATCTGTGAGTTATATATTTTCTAATGTTTTGAATTATTTATTCGAAATGTAAAATTGGACGTTTTTGCGAAATTAGAATTTTAGAATTCCAGGCACGAATCTACCTTTCACTTACTAAAAAATTCGTTACGCGATCGTAATGTCTACGAATAATTTCGTTCCAAAGTAAAAAAACCAATTCCTTGAGCCAAGAAATAATGGAAAGATTGAAATAGAAATAAGGAGAAAACAAATTTATAATTATACGTCTTATCAAGACTTTATTAAATCGAAATAATTGTCACATATTTCTCCATATAAAGTTTCTTTTTTATCTTATGCGACTTTTTCTCACATCTCGAGTCCAAGTCCATAACGTCCTTTTATCACATTTTTGGAACAATTTCCGACCGTTCAGACTTTAATACTTCGTTTATCAGGGAATAATCTCCGATGCGAGTATGATCAGATAACAAAAGAAAAAAGGAAAAAAAAACGGAAATAGCACATTTTCCCCACAATGATAACGAAAAGTAGTACCTACGTGCTATATCGCGGTCGGTTGATTATGTGTTCGCGCGAGGATTATCGGGCAATCTTTGTGGCGGATCAAAGAAGAAAAAAAAAGAGGGAAGAAGCAGAGGAAAAAGTGGAGAAGGGGTGAAAAGAAAAACGAAACGTTCTTCTCGCGTTTCGTGCTCGGGCCAAGTCATCGGTTGCCAAATATATATCGTACACGACGGCGGCAGAGGCCAAGTGTAATCAGTGTTCCGCTTGGCAAAGGGGAAACCACTTACCTTTCCTCTCTTTCTCGCGATCCTTTTTGGAGCCTCGGTTACGATCTCACGTCCCGAACAAAGGAAAAGAAGAAAGAAAGAAAGAAAGAGGAATCAAAGAACGTGGAAAAGAAGAGGAGGAACTCGTGGAACAAAACGTTTTAACTTAAAACGGATCGTTTTACCGGATCATGGACTCTAATTATTCGCGTTAAATCGAGCATGGATTCCGAGCTTGTTATGTCTCCCCTGTTGACGTGACATTATCGATACCGTGACGTAACGAGACAGTTTTACAAGCGAATAACGAAGCTTTTTTTATTAATACGATCGAAAATGTGAACGTCGGTAACTCGTCGGGCAACGGGCTGTTTATAAATCGAGGAAAGGACAGGAATAAAAAAAGAAGGGAAGAAAAAAGAATCATTGAGAGAAAAAGTCGAAGTGGAACGAGAGGAAATCGAAGCTCTATATGTTATCGAGGGAAAAGTCGATATTGCGTGGAACTTGTCTTTTGCCAGCCTCGTGACGAGCGTGCTATTAAATTTCTAAGAATTTTCCTTTCTTTTGTTCGAATACTGTTTTTTTTTCGACTTTTTTTTTATTTCCATTTCCTTTTTTTTCATATCGAGCTCGCTGATCGAAGTTTTGTGAATTCTTGGATAACTGATTGCCGATGCGAACGAGAGAGAAAGAGAGAGAAAGGGGAGGAGGAGAGGGAGAGGGAGAGAGAGAGAGAGAGAGAGAGAGAGAGAGAGAGAGAGAGAGAGAGAGAGAAAGAGAGAGAGAGTAAGTGAGCGAAAGAGAGAAGGAGAGGGAGAGAGACAGATACATCGGAGAACCGGAGCCGGAGAGCTTAACTTTCCAGTCCATTTGGAGTCACGTGCGGTTCGGTAATAGGTTTCTCTCAGCCCTCTCGTCGATGTAAAAGGGGTGGAATGAGAGCAAAAGGGATGAAAAGCTTCGAAGATTTCCGCGGAAATGTCGTTTTGGCTGCTTTGCGGAAAATTCCACCCGGCGGACCAATGGCGTTTCTATACTCTATCTGTCCTGATATGAGAGAAAGAGAGAGAGAGAGAGAGAGAGAGAGAGAGAGAGAGAGAGAGAGAGAGAGAGAGAGAGAGAGAGGGAGGGAGAGTGAGTTCGAGGAATTGAAAGAGAGTTCACTTTAGGAATGTACCAACAAAATTCCTTGCGGTTCCACATTATGCGAGGGTGGAAAAGCGCCATCTCCTGTATCAAGAACTAACCCCGTTCTGCATTCTGTGCGATTCTAAAGCATGCATTACTATTCAAGCGCAAAGCTATTTTCATCTCGTTCAAGAGAATTAATTGTGAGTCATTGTTTGGGCAACGATCGGATTATTTCTGGTACGACGAGAGATTTCTTTTCAGAATAGTTATTCAAATCAAACATCCGGTACGTCTGATATTCCGTTCAAACGGGGCTGCCCGGCTCGAAATACATTACCTAGTACTTCGGCTGATTTATTTAATCCCGGATGAATGATTTTATCTCGGTTAACCTGAAAATTCTAGCGTCCGAAGCTAGGGGTGAGATTTTTCGTTTTCTTACATCCAGAGATTTATATCGGGAGCTTGCGAGGAACATCAATTTGGTATTCCCCTCCGATTTCCGTCGAAACTCGTGTACGTTGAGGGGCTTTAAGGGCTAAGTGACTCGTATTTTTTATCTACGGGAAAACGTGGGCCAAAACCACTCCTCGTAGTTCGGATACCCCAGGGGGTGAATTTGCAGTTTCAGCAACGAGCACTCAACCACTGCGACTGAAACAAATACGTAAACGTTTTCTTTTTTTTTCTTACGAAGGAATGAAAAATGAAGTAGATACGAAGAACAAAGTGGAATCTTGAGAGGGTTAACCACCCTCTTGAGATGTTTTTTTTTTCCATCAACAGCCCACTTACGAGTTTATGAATCAACTTTAATAATACTGGTAATAGTTTCAGAGGGAAAAAATGATAATTACGTATTTCTAGACATTTAAACAAAAATGAGCTTAGGGGGTGATTAAGTTAACCCCTATTTACATTTTTACTTCATATTTTGTTAGTTTATCTCTTATAAAGTTATTTCTTTCTAAAGTAGTATGAGTTTTATTAAATTATGTTCATAACTTTGAAATGGCGGCGAGCGGAGGAAACGTTAAGGGTTGCTTCACCCCTTCTCATATCATTTTATTTTTCAAAATCTCATGTACTTTCAATCTTTCCTACACAAGGAAACATCTCAGTTTTTTTCCATTCACATTGACTCACGCCTAATTTTTAATGTTCATTTCAACTCTTATAGTCGTTTCACCCCCCCCATGATAATACGTAATGTGCAACGAATCATCGAATATTTGACGATTCATTATCATAATTTAGCCAACAAAATGTGCTCTCGAATCGTAACTATTATCGTCAGTAATTACTTGATCGTAAAATTTGTTTGAATGGCTTTTCCTTCAAACGACCCCTTCGAGTATCTTCTTAAGCCTGGGAAACTTCACCGGTCATTGTAAAAGGTGGAGAGTAAGAGAGAGAGGGAGAGAGAGAGAAGGAGAGAGAGAGAAGGAGAGAGAGAGAGTGAGAGAGAGAGTGTGTGTGTGTGTGTGTGTGTGTGAGAGAGAGAGAGAGAGAGAGAGGGAGAGAGAGAGAGAGAGAGAGAGAGAGAGAGAGAGAGAGAGAGAGAGAGAGAGAGAGAGAGAGAGAGAGGAAGAGGTAAATGAGCATCAGATGGTTTTACCAGGTCTGGCGCGTGTCTTGCAGCGCCATCTGCTCTTTTCGTTGTACCTAGAGCCAAACATAGAGGCTTTTTCAACGACGACGACGACGACGACGACGACGACGAGGACGATGGACTCTCTCCTCTCCCTTTCTCACGCTCTGTGGGTTCACGGTCCAAAAAGCCTTCTCAACCTCTACGAGTATTTCCCATAAAGTAATTAAGAAAATACACGAGAGTGAAAAAAAGGAAGGAGATAAAAATAGGGTTGAAAGAAGTAAAAGCGGAGGAGAAAAAAGGAAGGACGGGAGACGAGACAGAGAGAAAGAAAGAAGAAGAGAAGGAGAACGAGGGTGAACGCGAGAGAATGAACTGGTCGAGCATAGAGAAGCGTACCAACTCTTCGTCTCTTTCCCTCGACACCTACTAGAACGGTCTTTCCGTGCTTTCGCACTTTTAAAAGTAAAGTCACGTTTCTCGTCTCGTATTGAAAAGATCCTTGTCCCCTTCCTCCGACTCTGTCGCTACGCGAGGTTTTCCCTCGGCCCGATGGAAATATTGAGCTCTGCGCGGCTGGAATATCATCGAGAAAAATATAACGAGAACGTTCGCGGGTAGCGAGAAAGATTGGAAAAGGGTTGGGGGAAGAATAAATAAGTAAAAAAAAAAAGAATAGTAAATGGACGAGCATAGACAAGACTTTTATGATTTATATGCAGTGGGGGAAAAAATATAATCGCCGTTCAACGAACCAAGTTTCTAACGATTTCTGGAAATCTTTGTGCCGAATGAGAAAAGATCTTTTATACTTTGTATCGGATTTTTCTAAAAGAAGACGAAGATAATATCGGATATTGAGCTGAGAAAAACCATCCGATTTTTTCTATAATTTTTACTACCTCGTTTCTTTTTTAAAATATTTTATAAACACGATATTTTACGAAGAATATAAATAATGATTTTGTGGAAAAAGACATTGAAGAAAATCAGTTTTAAGCATTCAAATTTTACACGATATTTTTTAATTGATCAATCTTACAAAAACTTTATTAACAATATTTTTATAATAACAATATCTACGTGAAATTAAATTTCAAAAAATTAACGTACATATTTTGTCTACGAAATAAAGCGTCGATATTTTTCAATTCAATGTTTGAAAAAAAAATCTATCATTTTTAATAAAAATTGAATTTTAGATCAATATTGCTTACTTTGATTCACTAAACGACATTGCATTTTAAAAATGAAAAAGTACGAATTTATCCTCGACGTTTTGGTTTATCTCTTAAGTATTTATAATCGTATAAAACATTTTGAATAAATTAAGACAAAAATATCAATTTTTTCCTCTGTCTCTCTTTCTCTCCCGTACATAATGGATCGCAAATCAAGCGAGATAGGCTTTTCCGTGATTATTCCTCGGCTTCGTTGTCGCCATCGTCGTCGTCGTCGTCGTCGTCGTCGTCGTCGTCGTCGTCGTCGTCGTCGTCGAGAGGGAATATTAGCCGGGGGTTCCCCTTACCACGCCAAGGTATTACCTCATAGAACCATGAGCAGCGTATATAGTTATACGTCATATATAGAAAAGCGTATTAAGGAGTCGGGTGCGGTGAGGTTCTGGTCCTCGGTTACTCCAGCCACCAGCGAGCGTAATATACCGCGTCTCAGTGGGCGCGATGAGAAGGTGCAGGATGGGGGATGTGTAAATGCTAGTAGGACCACGCTTCTGTGAGTTCTAGGTAACCCTAGAGAAACGTATACGTATATGAAACACGACGCCACGAACACACAAGTTGTTCGAACGTCGAGGCCCGGCCAACCGTATAATGTAAGACCGTATTAACACGTGCCACGAACTTTGGTTATTTATTGGTCTGGCCCGGTAATGCTAATATCTGGGTGATGATAAGCCAAGAGTAATATTTATATGTGTATATCTATGTCTATAGCAGATATATATACAGTACTGATCAAAATAAAGTACTCACTTCCAAAAGTTTCACAATTCTCCGAATATCTCGCTGGGAATATGGTAACGGGTTGTAAGA
>JAPYZU010005790.1:1556-13343 GCA_030523005.1 Tryphoninae sp. B BG-2022a | reverse complement strand
CTCTCTCTCTCTCTCTCTCTCCTTCCCTTTCGCTCCTATTTTTATATCACGATGAAACCAGCGCGAGATACGAGAGCACATCGACGTGCACGCGACAGTGAGAAGTGTACAGGGCAACGATGCCCCTGGTTAGTGGAAGATGGTAGAGATGGAAAATCGTCGCGGGTCTGAAAATATGTGTGGCGCAGGAATGGGGTGGGAGGGATGGTTGGCTGACGCTCGCTGGCTATCCTCCGCACACGGAGCTCTCTCGTCGCGCGCTCGGCCGGTTCTCCACTCTCTCGCGGGCTGCTTTCCTTCGTACATCTATATATGAGTGTGTGTCTGTGTGTGGGTGTGTTATATAGCAATGGAGTACACGACGGCATGCAACCCTCCCTCTCCCCTGCCCTCCCACTTCTAGAGAGTTCGACGTCCCACATTCTACCAACCCCGGTAACGCGGAGCTCTCCAGCCCCATCTACCCCCACCACTCATTCTATCGCTCAGGAGGCCATATCTCCGCGACATCTCTGTCTTACTCGCACTCTTTTCCAAGCTGTGCTTACCTTCGATATATATTTTAGAAAGAGACGGAGAGGAAGAGGGAGAAATTCACAAGCCCACGGCGCAATGCTCTTCCTCGTTCGCTTCATCCTCAGCCACGGTTCCACGATCCCATCAGGGAATGAAGGTCTCCCCGAGCGTTCATTCTCTCCCTAGTTTTTATACAGACACATCAGTTCTTTTTGTTTTCTCTCTCTCTCTCTCTCTCTCCCTCTCTCACCTCCTCTCTCTCTCCCTCTCTTTCTCTCTCTCGTACACACAATTCGTACGTAACGTCACTTCAGATTTACGACTATATACGTTTACTATTCTCATTTATAGGAATTTATATACGAGAGAGTACTAAAAGGTAAAGAGGCCTATCGTACGACGTTTTATCTTTTGGATAATGTGTCGTATACGTCCTTACTCTCTAAATCTGAATTAGTGAGATATCATTAAATGTTAGTCGTATTTTACTAAGTAATTATTTGGTGAAAAGTGGGTCACTAATGATTAATGAAAAATTACTAATTCGATTAATCAAAAATGATGACTATAAGAATTAGTAACATTCGACTATACAATTAGTAGTCAGCACAGTAAATATGTACATGCACCAACCGATTGTAATTCTTCGCGTGAATAATATGTGTAATAATCTCATACGCATTGACAAGAAAACGAAACGTTCATACAGTCTTTGCTATTCTCCTTAAAATTTTTATAAAATAAGATTCCTCGTTTCGCACTGCACCTGAACTCACTGACATGAGAAAATGACGCCTCCGACATCACAATAGCAGAACAAAGGAAGTATCGGGTCGGGAGCTGGCGCCTGTGATTGGTCGATCGCTGAGTCCTGTACTAATTTATCAGTGATCATGTAATGTCACTAATGAATTAGTAAACTGTATTGTCTAAATAATAGTCAAGCCTAATACTAATTGGCTTTAGTAAGCCTAATTTACTATTTTTTTTTACTATTCTACCAGTGAAACCAGTAGAACAAGTGTTTACTAATTGAATTAGTAAATTTTTCGTTAATTCAGATTTAGAGAGTATGAGTTTGCCGACTAACGTGTAAGCTCGTATGCTTGTACGTACGGAGAAATATCTATATATACATAACCGCGGATATAGACCAATTATGCACATTGCCTCGGGCTAACGACCCTCGATACGGGTCACCATCGGACAATATGGATCTTGGTGCTAAGCGAAGCGGAGATCCGATTTCTCGATTTTCTCGTGATAGAAATATAGTTGGTAGGTTCACATTACCGCATTCTTATCCCTGTCGATGCAGGATCGCTTCGAAGCCCGGCGTGTCTTCGCGGCTCATTGCACTTATTCTCCTAACGCGATGACACGACCGCGATTTTCTCTAGTCTGGCATAAATTCGGGACACAAAAGAAAAAAGGGCTAACGAGAGCGCGAAAGTTCACGACTCGTTTCCGTTTTTTCTTTTGTTTCTTTTTATCCCCCAGTTTTTTTATCCTCCCTGCTGAGACGGAAAATCAACGAACGGGAGAGATCAAGAAATGAGAACGATGGATTTTATTCGCGAGAGAATTTTTATTCTCGATAATATCGTTATGAAAGTTAATTAAATTATAGCAATTAATTAATTCGCGTAAAATATATCTGTCGGGACGTGACGAATGTAGATAACGAATGATGAATTAATCTTCGCGAAAACTTTGCGGAGGACCTGCGGTACTTCACGTACTGACAAATTTCTCCTACACGGATATAAAATATTCCTGTAATTCCTCGATATACATTATCGTATGTAATATATATACATGAAAATGCGACGAAGAAACGGGCTTGAGGACGAGGAGGTGGGCGGGGGTGATTAAGATAATTAGGGTAATAATTCGTAGCCCCGAAGAGTTCGGACACGCGATGTTAATTCTAACAATAGAACACCGAGGCGTCGTCGTTTCTTGAGCAATTGTCTTTTTTTTTCCTGTTATTTATTTATTTCTTTTTTTGATAAAAACTTTATTCGTCTCGATACACATACGACGTACTATGTTGGATATAAATATATAATTTTGTAATCTTTTATAATTCATTAGGTAGGATTTAAATGTCGTTTTAAACATCAGTTTCGTTTGACGTTAAGTACCTACACACTAAAGTATCCCTTGCGTATAATGTACTTTACGATGCCCCATTGCATTTTGATAGATATCTGATACGTATTTATACACATATATACAGCGTGAATTTTTAAGGTGTAAAATACCTTATTGGAAGGTAGATGGGATCATTACAAACAGAAGTTGCAAATATACATTAGGGATATTTTCAATAGTTTACGAGATATCAATTTTTATAGCTGGTCCAATCAGAGTGCGCCGCGAAGCCTTGGAACCGCCCACTCCGGCGCTAGCTGTAGAGATAGCACAATGTAGGATCATTTGGGATTCAAGAATTCAGAACAGTCAATTTTATTTATTATATTATTACACAGTCATTTTTATTTCTTGGGCATTTACTGCTCTGAATTTGCCAAACGCGCCGAGAAGCCTCAGAGCTGCCCACTTCCCACCCCTAGTAGCCAATGCCCGAGATATAAAAATGACAGTGTAATAATATAACAAATAAAATTGACTACTCTGAATTTTGGAACTCCAAATGTAACGCCCTACACTGTGCTATCTCTATGCCTAGGGCGGGGGGAGTGGGCGGCTTCTCCAACACATCTCGACGCGCTCTGATTGGACCAACTTTCAAAATGTATCTTGCAAAATATTAAAAATATACCCAATGTATATTTGCAAATTTTATTTGCAATGATCCCATCTACCTTAGAATAAAGCCTGTTGCACCTTATGAAATTCACCCTGTATATATATCATAGATGAGAAACTATATAGGTGTCTCGCGGTCTCGGGAGAGACGAACCCCCGCCGATGGTAATTTCATTTTCTCCGGTGCATTAAAATTTCTATAAGGTGTATAGGCAACGGGGGTAATCATATATCGCGAATGCTACGTCGAGAAGCCATCCGCCCTGGGTTCGGAGTATCGTGTACACCCCTTTACCGACTTCTCTAACAACCGCCACGATTCTCCGTGCTATAATGACGTTAGTTCTGTACGATCGCGTACTTACGAGGTAAGACGTATCGCCTTGTAAAGGATATTTCGAGATCGAAGTTTTATATACACGTATATACATATGTATGTACATACCCATACACCTTTCTACAAAATATGTTCACTTCACTCCTATCGAATACGCCATTGTTCAACAGCGATCGAAACCTCGACAAAAAAAACAATCTAAAAAACCCTGGCGACTTTTATTTTGTTTTTTAATTATTTTTTTCTTAACACGATTGTATTCATTCTTCCAGGAAACACAAACTTTCCCACCGTACGAATCTTTGTTATTTCGGAGTATTTTCATCCGAGCAATTTATCGTTCCTTTTTCTTCTTTTTTCCCATACCGACTGTCCCGCGCCCATCATAGACGACTCGTCGATGTATCTTTATATCATTTCCCAATTTCTCTTTCGACCCTCCTCCAGACGAGATTAATTTTTCCTCATCGTTGGTGGACGATGGACTGGGAATATATATGTATGTATGTGTGTATGTATAAATGTATATAAGGATCTCGCGTGATTCGTTATTTCCAGGATAGGAAACCGGCGTTTACGTCGCGGTGCCCGGAAATCGTTGTCCCGCCGCGGTGTTTCGATTATCTTGATAGGGGAGTCCCGCGACGACGTGTTTAATATATACACATATATACATATATAGTGGATACGTATCCGACCATTTCGAATCGCGAACACCAATCCTATGAGCAGTAACGGCTTTTGGCTCATTGGAGCAAGCAGAGATTTCGTGACAAGCTGGCAAACACAAGTGTGCATCACCTCGTCAATTACAATCTTCTATAAAGCGATTCGTACACCTATTTTTATATATTCAAGCGAATCATGACGATTTTCAAATTCGTGAAATGAATTTTATTAAACTGGATTATACGATTACAAAAATTTGTAAACAAGACAAAAAAATAATTGTTTTTTTTTTATTTAAACAAAATGTATAATGATATTCATAGAAATAAAATAAAATGTCTCTATCAAATTATTTTCGTGATATCCAGCTCGTATCGTCGCTGTATTTTCTTTTTTCTCTCGTCGGGAAACAATGAAGAAGTCGGAAGAGACGACGAGTGTTTCAGGAATTCTCGAAAGCCAAAACCTTATTACAGTATTATAAGTCGCGGGGGACCGCGCATATGCAGTACAGTGGAAAATGTCAGTAATAATACAAGAGGTTAGGGTGTGTATAGAGCAGTGGCTAAATTACTTGAATTATTGACCAGGCTTGGGTGAATAATTTCTAAATGGAAAGCAGATTACAGTCGGTGAGGAAGGTCGAAGGAGAGATTATTCGTACGAAAAGAAAAAAAAAATAAAGAAAAAAGAAAACGAAATCCAAAAGTCAAGAACTCGAGAAATTATTTCGTTATATTCTTCCTACCGATTCCATGAATTACAACGTAAATTCGTTAAAAAAAAAAACAGTCTCTTTATTTTCCCAAAATCGTACATTTTATCTTGATCGTAGATTCCAAAATTCATACGCGAGCGTAGAGTGTAAACGGGCGCGGCAGTAAAATGGGAATTACTGCAGTGCCGCAAAATATAAAAATTCGCATTATACTCACCGGAATATCACAATCTAATTACGTCGTTTGCCGTGGTCGTAATTGACCGGTACGAATAACAATGCAATGTTTAACCGTGACACGATCGCTTCTCCTCTATTTTGCATACGTGTTTATACGACGAAGTAATTACATTATAAAAATGTAATCGTTACAAACAAAATCTCTTTGTTGTAGGGTTCCCATTGAAATTTCTCCATCCGTTAAAAAAGAATCTCGTAAAATCTCGGATTCGTTGTTTTGTGTTTATTATCAAGATGCAAGGGTGTTGAAATTTTCTGGAAAATAAAATTTTGAAGACAACCCTTTTTTTTCAAGCTTGCTAATAAATATGAACATACATTTTTTAATATAAATGTTTATATATAATATAAAAATAATCAATGAAATTTTCTGGAAAATCACAATTTTTAAGACCACCCTTTTTTTCAAGCTTGCTAATAAATATGAACATACATTTTTTAATATAAATGTTTATATATAAAAATAATCCATACGCCTTGACTCGTGGCCTGATAAATATGAATATAGATTTGTTAATATAAATTTCTATATAGAATAATAACCAATACGCCTTGACTCGTGGCACTGGTGGGTTTCGATCGAATAACAAGAAACGCGTGAGGTGCGGAGGTAGCATAGTACACGAGGCATCGTACATTGCGACCGCAGCAGGAGGTTTGGGAAAATCGAGAGAGAGAGAGAGAGAGAGAGAGAGAGAGAGAGAGAGAGAGAGAGAGAGAGAAGGGCGAAAATAGGGGTAGGTAAAGCGACCCCTCAACCGGGATGTGTATACGCATAAGCATATACATACGTGTATAGCGCGTCGGTCGCAAAGCGCAGTGTGCCATGGGGGTTAGTCGGCTTATGGGGGGAACGAGAGACGAGAAGCACGGGGTTCGTGCGATTGTAAGAGACAGCGAATCCCGGTAGGTCGAGTCGTCGGGGTTGCCAGCAGCAGCAGCAATGAACGCTGGGTGAGCGAGCGCGCGCGCCAGAGAGCGAGAGAGAGAGAGAGAGAGAGAGAGGATCGCGCACAACGCGGAGAGCTTAGCAGGGGTAGGGCTGCGGAAATCTGGGTCGCCCTGCACCGCGTGCGGGTCGAGAACTCGGTCAAGTTTTCTGCACCTGCAGGTCACACGCCGCGTCGTGCTTTTGGCATGCTTTTTAGGCCTGTTCTGCAGGCTTCAACCATAAACCACATGCATAGTTATATCGGATCGAAAGAAAGAAAAAAAAGACGAAGTTATCGAAGAAACTTCGCTCGAACGGAACAAATCTTATGCGAATAAAGATAATAAAATAAACGAGAGTTTGATATCAAAAAATATCTCTCCATCAGGGGAATTTCATTAAATTTATTTTACATCGTAGGAAATTCGATTAATTAATAATCGATTTTCACGATAAACCTCGTAACGTTGTAAAACAAATTTTGTTTTTTTTTTTCTTTTCAACGAGGGTAAATTTTGTTTACATCGATCTCACAAACATCACGCGTGTCGAGTTTTTGGAACATAAATCCATCTATTTGACCGAAAAAAAGCTTTGTAGGAAGAAGAATAGGGAGTAATAAAAAAAAACAATTAAGTCAAAACGCTGTATGGCCATTTTTGCTAGGCTCGTGTTTGCGCGCCCACCGTCGCTTTTCTCTCAAGCTAAAAATGTCACAGAGTATCTCGCGTGGTACGCTCGTCGCAGTCATTAGCGTGCGTGGCGTGATGGCCGAGAGGGAATATCGCTAGAGGACCCAACGCACTCGTATAACTCGTCGGAAGGAGGGTTTTGTACAAATACACACCGACGTAAAACTTACACCCACACATAAACGCTCGCGTACACAGAACCAAGTATACACACGAAAGAATTCCCTCTGGTGTAGGTTTAAGCCGAAAAAACGAGAGAATTAATATGACAAAATAGTGGGAGGGATTGTAGGAGCGTGTGTGTGTGTGTGTATGTGTGTTGTGTGTGTGTGTGCGTGTGTGTTTGCACACCGTGCACCTCCACGTTTGTTCGTTTCTTTACTTTATTTTTTTATTATGGAGCGATAAATTTGATATCCGTGAAAGAATGATCTCGTGATCGTAAGACAAAAGTATATGCGTATACAAAGAAGGGCAAGGTTCAACGACCAAGCTTCCATTGCGTCGTCAAACTTCGATAATCGATTTGTCATTATGCGTGCGTGCTCAAGATAAATTTCTTCCTGATATTTTCTCCTTGTCCTACGCATACACACACATAAACAACTATTATGTTACAAATACAATCGTCGAAATAAGGGTTGGATCGTTCAAACGTGTGGCATTCTTTATACAGGGTGAAATTAAGGTACTTTGTGTGGATGAGTGAAAACAGGGTGAAATTCATTCGCAAATAAATAATACATTTTTATTTCTTATCAACTGGTTCAACTTTATCGAAGTTCCTTTCGATTGATATTGTTTTTATTTCAAGTCCAACGAATGATAAACAAAAGTAATTTTCCTGGGAAGTCGATCATACTGGTTCGAGGGTAGGGATTGTTTGCATACGAATTTCAATCTCAATCTGGAAAGTGGTGGTGGAAAAGTAATAAAAAATAATAAATGAATAAATAAAATTTAAAAAAAACAGTTTACCCGGTATACTGGCTGCCTGACATTCGGTCGCGAAAGCACGCATACAGATATCGTAACGTAGCGTAACGTAACGCAATCAGTTAAGGGTTGAAACCGGAGTAGGGGCATCGTCAAAAGTGTGCGCTCACGAGCTGCCCGGACAACGATAGAGACACACAATTATGTACGAACGTATACACCAATGTACACGTATAAAGTTATATATATATATATATATGTATGTGTGAATGTAGATATACAAGGATAGACCGATAGAGAGATAGCTATACAGTTATATACGTGCAATGGAGAGGGTGAGAGTGAGACAGTGAAAGAGGGAGGGTAGGCCGCGGGGTTCACGGAGTGCGCTGACCTACTGTTCCACATTCATCGTGTTCCAGCAGTCTTTCCCGAAGTTCGATGTGTATCTATGTGCATGTGTGTATGTGTGTGTGTGTCTCTCTCTCTCTCTCACCCCCTTTCTCGTTGTGTGATTGTGTGTATATGTGTGTGCGCGCGCGGATAGCTAGGCAGGCTGACTACTGTCGTAGGGGTTGATTCTGGAAGGGAGTGGGGTGTGTGCAACGACGAAAGAGAGAGAGAGAGAGAGAGTGGGGTGGGCGAAAACCCCAGAAACCCAGAGCACCCACCCTTCCCCACGTGTATCTCTCTCTTTCTCTCTCTCTCTCTCTCTCTCTCTCTCTTTGCCATTGCCTACTGCTGCTGCCGCTGCTGGTCACGGCAGCTTTAAAGCTACCGGAGCTCTTTGCATGTTTTTTTCTCTCATTTTTTTTCTTTCTTTAATATCTCTCACATATCCAAGTCTGCCTTCGTGCCTAACATGAAAATAGAAAACTGAGCTATTGAACTCCGCAATCGTACATTCACACATGTAAAAATCGTTTCGATCGGATGAAGAAGAACGCATCCTCCTAGGTGTGTTTGTTCCTTTCGTTGTTGTCACAATCGAGTCCAAAACGAGGGGGCGCAATTTTTCTTGCGAGGGGTTGCAAATTGTTGATTATTTTTTATTTTCTCATTTCCCTGTTTCGTTTCTTTTATAATGCCAGTTATGAATCATCCGATCTTTCATAAAGATTGAATAAATGAATTTATACATCGATCCGCCATGTTTTTCGGTTCCATACAATTTTTTTAAGTACGTATACATAATTTTGAAGGTAAACTTTTTTTTTCATTGTTATTTTCTTTTCTTTTGTCGTTTCGAGAGATTTGGTTTCCCATTAATCTTCCGTATATCGGCGAAACACGGTGACCGAGCGGACAAAAATACGTCGATTCTGATCGATCACTAACGGGCAAACCCAAACCTCCCGAAACATTCGATTATCTCGAATCACTCGTCTCGATGCTAATCAACTAATTTCTCTTTTCTTTTCTTGTTCCAACCCCCATCGTTTCGACCCCGTTCGACAAACGTGTTCGTTCTTAGAGCGATCGTTAAATTTCCGAAAATTAAATCGTGACCGTCTCAAGTCTGGATTGTCGTAGGTTGATACCGCGTGCCGATCCGTCGTCACGTCGTGTCCGCCTCAATTGTATTTTCCAATACTTTCCTATAGGAAAATACGAGAGACTCGAATACAAAAAGAAAACAATATCAAGCGTTCGCGTGCCAATTACATAGTCTTGTAATGTTCCAGGAAGAGTTTGAGGGCATTATCATAGTGAATTTAAGTACAACCGGAGAATGAGAGACGAGACAGTATCGGGAGGGGCTTGAGAATCGGTAAAGTCCACGAGGGCGGAGAGGAATAAAACGAGCGAAACAGAGAACGAGAGAGAGAGAGAGAGAGAGAGACGGACAGAGAACGTGTGTAATAAAATAATATCGCGTGTCGCAGCGATAGACTATAATGGCGGCGGGCTTCGTTCCGTAGGGGTTGGGGGTGTACTAGCCGACAAATACATATATATGTGTGTGTGTGTGTATGTATGTATGTGCGGATGTATATTAGAAAGAGGGAGAGAAAGAGACAAGAGACAAGACCGGTGAACGGACTGTAGAGAGTGAGAAAAGGAGAGATGGAGAGGGAGAGAAAGAAAGAGCGAGTGAGAGAGGGGGGGGGGGTGGAAAAAGGCTTTTCTCGTGGCGATGCTCCCTCGCGCCCCGTTGCTAGAAATTAATAACGGGGTGTCACGCAAAACGCGATACGCTACTGAAGGTTTCGTCGCCAAGAGGGAAACGCGGGTTCTGTCGAAAGCGCAACCGAGCTTTTTAGCCCGCATGCGTCGTAACAACCCCCGCCGCTTCTCTCCGCAGTATCGGGTTTTATATAGATAATACCAACACACCCCGAAAGCTCGCCCGAGTCTTTTCGTCGCACTCACGTGGTGCGGCCGGGAGAGAAAGCCCCGTGCTTTATTCACCAATACAAACGTTCCACACTTTAGGCAACGGTGACATCTGGCGAGCTTGCATCGAACGTAACCGACGATTCCACCACGGGGGATGAGAAAATGAGCGGGAGACTTTCGAACGAGGAACGAAGGAAAATTCGATGATTTCTCCTTGAATGATTTATTATTTTAAAAAAAGGACAATTTTAATCGTTCGTACTGTCGAAAATCTAGGAGATAAAAAAATTCGTTTGTTTACACTCAAAGGTCCTTTTTTTTAATTAATTATCGTCATTCTTAAATAATCGCAAGGTAATTTACGAAAAATTGAGAGTCGGCTGAAAACTACCCTTGAAAGCTCGAGTCTTCTGTGTCCTTGAAAAAAATCGTACGAAATCTGTGATAAGATACAATCTAAAGGACAAATTTGTTTGTTCGTTGAGGAGTTCGAGTCTCGTAGTTTGCTCGATGGTTGAGGAAACGTTCGAAACTACCCTGGCAGTTTTCCCTCTACACAAGCTCGTTACTTCGCGGCGTGGAAATATTAAGCTCGGCTTTGATACGGCCCTGAGCTTTCGGTACGGTTCTCGTGCGAGTGCGAGGGAGTACAGTCCACGACACGGCTCTCGGCGTAACGGGGGAGAGTAGAGAGCAAGTCGAGCGCGAGTGGGAGAAAGAAAGTGAGTCGGATAGACCGGCGAGGAAAAGAGAGAGAGTGAGCGCGCGAAGTAGCATGACGTGTGAGCGGGAAGGCGAGGGGGTTTGATTCGTAGCGAGCGAGCGAACCAGCGGAGCTAGAAAGAGAGAGAGAGAGAGAGAGAGAGAGGGTGAGAGAGAGGCGAGGTGCGACGGGGGAAAATAAGGAGAGCGGCAGTAGGGGAGGGGGGGATTGGTTCGTATATGCGAGGAAAACGTAGTCGAGCGACCGTCCCGCTGTGGCCACGAGCTCGATGCTCGCGTAGGTAGTGAGTGACTTCTTGCGAGCGGACAAATAAAAAACGGGATTTTGATTTTTTTTTTATTCGTACGCAACAAAAAAGAAAGATTCCCCGTTTGCGACGAGTTGTATATCATCGGGCGAGACAAAAATCGAGCGAGGAGAGAGAGAGAGAGAGAGCGAGAGAACGACGAAAGATTTTGAGAGCGAGATAGAGAGAGAGTGAGAGAGAGAGAGCGAGAGAGGCGGAGAGTAAGTGAGAGAGAGAGAGAGAGAAATACCCTAGCGGTGAATCGAGCCGAAAAATTCCTTTCGGTCAGTCGCGAAAAGACGAAAGTTTTTTTTTCCTCCCCCTGGAGGGTGTTAATACGAGATAAAGGAAATCAGAAAGTAAGAGAGTTAGAGCTCGAGGCTGGTGAGTGCTTCGTGTGTTCGTGTCTGTGCGTTATAATTTTTTCGAGGGTGAAATCGAGTCGGTTCTTTTCAACGGGCTAAACAAGCGGCACGGTCGGTGTTATGCGCCGGTGGTACAGTGGTGGTTGACAGAGTGGTTGGTGAACGCGGTGGCGACGGCAGCTACGACAACGACAACGACAACGACGAACACGACGACGACGACGACGACGACGACGACGACGACGACGACGACGACGA
>JAPYZU010005775.1:0-10571 GCA_030523005.1 Tryphoninae sp. B BG-2022a | reverse complement strand
TAACCGTATCGTAGTGCCACTTTGGGGTACCTTTACGTGATAAAAAGCACATTTTCAAATTAATTTTTCTCGTTAATAACATCGGCGACCACCCTCGATGTTTTTAAAAATAAATCGGGTATCACTTTATTTATTGAAATGCTGAATTTCAAATTTTTCTGCAGTAGTGCGCACTAGCGGAAGAACTACCTTAACTACGCATCGGCAAGTAGTCCGCTCGCGAGGTCTACTCATATTTATTTGACTCACAGACGCATAGGCTGATGCATGTATGCGTCCTTAGAGCTCAAAGGGTTAGCGATTGTTTTCAAAAATGTGTACGTTTATTTTGGCGTACGCGTTTATTTTGGAAAATAAAATTATTCTACTAACGCAGAAACCTTCTCGGGAGTGCGAACTACAATTCACCAAATTTTCATCGCAATCGGATGAATGTTATAGGAACTTACTCGTGGTAAACAAACAAACAAACATTCTTCCATTTTTATATATACGATGAGGGACCTATTCTTCTTCAAATATTCATATCAAATATCTCTGCAAACATTCATTTCCAAACCGTTACAAAAATTTTTAAAAATATTAGTAACGATCAAACTTTCAAAAATTTGAAATTCTTCCCAACTAAAAAATAGTCTAAAAACAAATTTTCAATTCGTTCATTTTTTTCCCTCCCGCAGAAACGAAATGATTCATACGAGCTTTTTATTCAATTCATCTGCAATAAAAAGAAACAGTGATTTCTTTACCACAAACACAATATGCAATACGCATCGGTAGACTCACGCCCCGAGCGAAAAAATAATCGAGTCGATAAGAGAGGCGAAATATCCGTAGGTAGCCGTCGTGGCGATGATTAATAAATCAGATATGGCGTTGAGAGAACAGTTTAACCTTTGAACCACGGACGATACATTCATGCCTCTCATCTCTCGCGCTTTTTCTGTTGCACATATACAATATACACGGGCCTATATCCGTATATATATATATATATATATATATATATATATATATATACGTTCGAGAAAGACAGAATACGTGATTTTCGCGTATGCAATTCGGTCGGGTGAACAAACTTTGTACAGGAGAACGAAGTTCAAGAGGGGGGAAGGTTCTTATAAACAAAAAAAAACAAAAACAAAATGCTCGAGTCAAGAGAACGTACGGATAGCATGCTGGGGATGTAACTTTTTCTGTGGGAACGCGCACAAGCTTCTTCGGGCACGGGTCCGAGAGTGGTTAATTGTTGTTTTAATTTATGAGAGTTCTCTCATTCTCCTAGCTCTCTTATATATGTATATGTATACATATTTATATCCTATCTCCTACACTCGTATTCTTTTTTCTTGCTTCGTCCATTCCGCGCGCAGTCCGTACGTATAACACGGGCTATTCATTTAGTCCTTGGCGCATATTATAGCGAACCCTCGAAACGAGTTGGGTGATTAGCCATTCGGGAAGCCGTGAAGCTCGCAAGAGAGACACACGGCGATATTGCGCCGAGACGGATGGGAAATAACGACGTGAGACCGACGAAAAACAGCCACGATTTTTACAAATCCAAAATCCTGCGTTGAATCAATTTTTTTTCTAAATCACATAGGAACGTCATAAATGAAATAATTCGTAAACTGTCATTTATTCAAATGTAAACACTCACTGTGAATAAATTTCCGATTAAAATAAATTTCTTTCCATTTTATCGCAATTTTATTTAATTCGAATAAAATTGATTAACGAGAAGCCCTTTTACTTTATCTTGGTATACACGTAGGTGGTAACTACGATAGATAATGTTACAGATTGCGTGGGGCATCGGGAAGGCACGCGCTGGTCGTCCGAGTGACTCTGAAATTTTCGAAGAGCCGCGCGGACTGACAGGCGAAATGGGTCAGACACGAGGGAAAGAAAGAGAGAGAGAGAGAGAGAGAGAGAGAGAGAGAGAGAGAGAGAGAGAGAGAGAGAGAGAGAGAGAGAGAGATAGAGGACGTTCGCATAGAGATCGCGATGCAGCACTTAATAAAGGCGGAATAACACGTTCCGTCCCTGCGGCCGATTACCATATGAATTGGTGGGCATCTCGTGAAAAGAGCTGTCCGCCATAGTCGACGAATGACCGAGCTATATATACGATATATATAAACCTATCACAGTGATATATATATATGTATATATGTATAAGCTATCGACGACGCGCCCACGATGACGACGTGAACGGATTTATATTGAGTCGACGATAGAACGAGAACGAGAGCGATGGATTCGAAGTTACTCTTGGTTTGCATGCTGTCACGTTTCGTTGGAGCACGTACCTATGTACATGCGGTACATCGCGTCTCGACGATGAGCACTGTATATGGTGAATAGCCGATAAAACACATAGGACAGAACGAGTTGGAAATGTGCCAATAACTGGTAGTTCTTGATTTATGGAAAATATTAGGTGGGGAAAAAGATGGAACAATATCGACAGATGTATTAGAGTTCTGATCTATCAAAGATTTTGGGAGTAAGGGACGTGATTGATCGAGATAGAGCTTGCTTGAATCTGTAGAAGTTAATTCGAGTTTTTATAAATATATTTTGCCAAGTCTGGCTGGTGAATTTTTCAAGGTGATTATGAGGTTTTATTCAGTTTGGGGATGTTATTTGGTTCTTTATGGGTTTGTCTTACTGATAATGTTCAATAGTTGAAGGGATTTGGTGTTTTCTTGTATACGAATGGCTACCTTGTCAGATTTATGTTTGACACTGACCTGCGTAGTTATGTCTTTAAAATACTTTTATGACAAATTAAATATCCGGATGAGACTCGCCGCAAAACATTTTTAGGACATTAAAGTATATTTAAAAATAAATATTCGTTTCAAATTTCTAAAGTAGGATAATAGATAAGCATGCAAAAATAATATCATTTTTTAAATAATTAATATCTATGCTTCTAAGAACAAAACTAATCCTAAAGACATTATTTTCTTGAACATCGTGGTAACTGTTCATCATGACTCGATATCGATAGCCCTATATCTTAACCCTGTAGATATGGAAATTCAGAAGAACAGTTATCTGTTCTCGATGATGAAGAAAACAAATGTAGATAAGCTTACACAAAATATAATTTTACGAATAATTATTATCCTTATAAGAATCCTGATATCCTTATAATTAGTGAATTATTATCCTTATAAGAAGTGTTCGTTTCAAATTCCTACAGTAGGATAATTCTTTGTTTGTTTTAGGAAATGTATTTCCTGTAAGACGAGATAAAATTCTACCGCAAGAAATTTATTCAACACGATAATAAACAAAACAAATGTAGATAAGCATACAAAAATAATATAATTTTTTTAATAATTATTGCCCATGCTTATAAGAACAGTAAACAAAAAGTAAAATAAAAGTAATTCTAAAAACGTTATTTTCTTGAACATCGTGGTAACTGTTCATCCTGACTCGATATCGACAGCCCTATATCTTAACCTGTATGGAAATTCAGAAGAACAGTTATCGGGTGATCGCATAAGTGTAGCGATAGCTATATATATATATATATATATAATGTATGAAAGTCTATTGTGTGTGGTCCAGTGCGTGTTCTCAGCGCTGTCATCGGCTGTCAGAGCCTCAACACCACGCTCGAGGCTGAGCCCGCGCGCTTGACAAGCTCCATCGCTCGTCGCATCCCCTTCCATCCCGCCCTGTCAACGCACGTGGATTACGCTTGCACTCCCACGCGTCAAGCGAGCGGACGACGTACGCGCGAGAGGCACGCGAAGATTACGGCGAGAGCCACGCGACCGATCTCGTTGCGCGGTCTGCGCTTTGCCACACGAACGAGACGTTGGCTCGACGCACACTTTCGTACAATGCATCGCGTGAGACCTGTTTCGATATCCTTGCACACACGTCTCTCGCCTGCTAGCGATCTTCGATGATCATCAGTTTTTCTTTCGTGTCCACAAAGAAGCATGCACCAAGTATGTATATACGTTTTATTTGCACTCGCCTTGCCCTGCGTGTGACTCGCGACGACTTCGAGGAACGGTTATAGCTGAAATATTTATCAGAGATACGCCATTGTACGTGCAAACTTCTCTCTTTGATTTATTGCAATTAATTCAGGAACTTACCTTGATTTATCGCGATTGATTATTCACTGATTGGGAGGAGGGAGGAGCGTGATGTAATCGCGTTTCGGCATTGCTTCTGGTTTTTTCTTTGTTTCTTGGATGTAGATGGATATTTATCTAACAAATAGAGGAAGAGGGAGAGGTTAGTTTTTGAAATTCTGGGAAATTTAGTTTGTCGACGTTTTGAGAATCTTTCCAAAAAATTGTTAACGAGCTTGAATAAGATTCTCATCGACTCCATAGTAAACAATTTCGTTATAGTGAAATTAATTAATCGCAGTTGATTTTTTATCATTGTATTAAAATAATTTAATCGACGGTTCTTTAAGTCAATGTGACTATTTAATTCAGCCATACGCCACAAACCTTATTAAAATATCATCAAATTTCTCAATCTATCGTAAGAAAAAGCAGTTGTATATTGAGAATTAACGTTGTTATATCTTGAGAAGATATTTTTGGAAACAAGAGTGAATTCGTGCGCTGGGTAAGAATTCGCTGCTGCTGGATGGCGACCCAAGATTCATATCTCTCGTGACACCTGACTATAATATGGTAATCTTTTTTTCCCACCCACAGGCATAATAAAATCAGTTCCCAATGTTTTCCTTTTCTCGAACAAGGCCCATGATTAAATCCAACCTGTATCGTTTCGATATATATTTGTGTTATATAGAACGTATATGTATAACGCGCTCGTTATCGATCTACATCGATTGAAAATGCCCTCGGTGGTTGTACACGTAGGATCGAACGATGTTGAGTACCTACGTTAGTTTTGATGTTTAACCAGGCGAGCAGACGTTCTTGACGGTGTCGACGTTGTTAGGGATTGTCACGATTTCATCTTGACTGGCCTGAGTAGTACACGAGATGGTTTATATATATATATATATATATATATATATATATATATATATATATACCAAGAATCACCGAATATATATATTCGGTGATTCTTGACTCGAAAGTGTTGGTTCTCGTCTACCAGACCCGCTAGTACGAGGCCACTGACCTTACGCCATCGATATATCTCCTCAAGAGAAAAAGTTGAGAAAGAGATGTTCCTATATGTAAATATCTATGAATATATATACATGTGAAGGTCTGTATGTGTTACATCATTAGAATCGAAAAGAACAGTGGTATTGCTGTTAATAATGGAAATATATTTTAGTTTAATTTTGATAAACGTTGCGCCTCATTATACTGCATATGGATGCATAAGTAGTCGTTAGTTGTAAATCTTCAAATTTTAATTATGTCTTTTTCTTCACAAATTCTTGAAAAATAAGAAATTTTTGTTTTATTAAGAGTAAACAATGTTATGGACGTTGAAATCAGAATGCTTAGTATCGAAATAGTCTTGAGGTCAATTAGAACGATTAATTTTGGAAGGGAGGATGCAACATCCTTCAATTTTCGGTTATTTTTTCATTTAAACTTGGAATAAAGTGTGCAAATAATAAATTATTATTGCGATTTTTTAAAAAATTGTGTAATGAGCTTCCCTTTTTTCCTAAGGATATATCCCATAAATGTATCGTACATTTTTAAAAGAACTGATTTCTTTCACCTTGCGTCGACCCTCGGTGACACGTGTGTCGGAGAATTAAAAAATTGATATTATACGACGATGCGTAGGTGTTTCGCCAATTTTTCACATTTATAAACATCGCGACTGTTGTCGGTACTTCGATCTTGGCGAAAACGAAACGCGAATACGTGTTAAAATGTTTATTATCTTATTTTCTTTTTAATTATACAAGAGTGCGTCGGTTCGTCACCTCGGGAATAACAGGCGTTGTTAAAAGGGCCCAACCCATGCACAAAACGTAATTTCAATGCTTTCAAGTCCCGTCGTGCTGAGCTGGTTTCGCCGCGGGCCGAGACGAGCATAAAACGGAAAGCGAGGGAGAGAGGCGTCAAGGTGGTAAAAACGAAAAATGTACGAATAAGTTTCAGGCCTCGCCCATGGTCAGTCAAATTCCTGAATATCGCACAGAGCTCTGTTTCTCTCTCGCGCACTCTCTTTCCTTGCTAAACGCGAAGACGCGATAATGAAAACGAACGAGACAGTACACACCCCCTTGTGACACGCCAGACGAGAATGGGCCGAATGAAATCGAAACTCTTCAGGAATTCTCCAAAAAAAAAAATTCAATATATTTTCAAAAAAGAAAATACAATACACAGTAAAAACATTTTGAAAGTAATAACGAGATACGAACAATTCTAATAACAATTATATAAACAAACTTAAATATAAACAAAAAGTATTTAACTCGAATAAACGAAAATTGATTTACGAGCTATTGTCGTAGACATTCTTATTCCCTTGACAAAATCCTTGACGGATAATAAAAAGATGACTACACTGTCCCAAGTCCATATAATACCTATAGCAACATTGAGAATTCTTGTCGCCCACATCTCCGACTTCCCACGAATTGCCGAAAAACGTCAGTTTTCGACTTCGTGGAATAATTTTTCCCATTCCCAAAATATATAAGCGGTATTGCGCAATTCAACCGGTGTAAATCAATAATTTACTTTGGCTTGAATTTATTCGTCTGGACCGGTGGCAGACTCTGGTCCACTCGTAGACTGTACAGAACACAGAAAGTATATATATATATATATATATATATATATATATACATACTTATATATATACTTATACTTATATACATACTTTTATATATATATATATATATATATATATATATATATATGTGTGTGTGTGTGTGTGTGTGTGTATGTATATATGTATATGTATATAAATACACACATCGGAGACCGGGTCAGTTGGTTTCGCCTCTTTATTTAATGGACGCCTCGGCGTCTACGACGGAACTCGCCCTCTCGAGTGTGTTTGCTCGTTTCACCGCTCGTGCGACTATATTGACTACCGCGGCCACAAGAGACGGAACATAGCTGTGTATGGACCAGTGCATGAAGAACCAAGAGACTTTTGTATGACCACACGCGTGATCACGCACGCGTAAGGGGTAACAACGTATTATATACACACATACTTATACGAACGTCTACGTTTGTTCTTCTTCAAGCTCCCCTCTCGTATCCAACATTCTCGCCTCGCTTCGTTACCAAAAATAGCTTTCATTGATTTTGAGAGAGACGCTCTCTTCTGAATGGAGGAAAACGCTTCGTTCATAAAATCGAGAGCTCCCGATGTCGAGACTGTTAGACGCTGACTCGAACGTATTTCGAACGTGAACGATCGCGCTAGTAAAAAAGGATATGGAAAATGCGGCATTTTGTTAATTCGATGTGATTATAGTTTGTCGATATAATCTTCGGTGGCGATATTAATTTTTTAATTTTAATCAAAATTAAATGGGAGTTGGACATTTTACTAATTGTAAGAGGAAGAAAATTCGTCGAGAAAATCAAATGTTATTTTTCATTTTCGAAGTTGTAACGAAAACATTGTCCGCATAGAAAAATTCGGAGGTTGATTATAATAATTTGTCGTAATAGATTGTGTGTAAATTAATAGGCTTAATGACGCTTTTGTTACCAAAAAAGTTGACGAGAAATGTGACAGATTTTTTCGCAAATTCAATAAAGTTCGTTCTTTTTCTCATTAATTGTCCATTAATCGATAAAAAATATTTGTCTCTTTCATATTAACCAAAAAAAAAGAAATGTTTTTATATATTAAAAAATGCTTGATTAATTAACTATCCGTTCGATTCGTTAATTAACAATCAATTTCTCTTATTTAACAACGCTTTTGTTATCAAAAAAGTTGACGAGAAATGTGACAGATTTTGTTCGCAAATTCAATAAAGTTCGTTCTTTCTCCCATTAATTGTCCAGTAATCGACAAAAAATATTCGTCTCTTTCATATTAACAAAAAAAAATGTTTTTATATATTAAACAATGCTTGATTAATTAACTATCGATTCGTTAATTAACAATCAATTTGTCTTATTTAAAAAAATCTGTTTGTTCTCATGGAACACTGTTTTTTTGTTGTTGTTTCATTTGAGTTGATCGTTGACGATCCACAAGTAGTCATAACGGTACAGCCTGCGCCATCGCCTCTCGTAAAACGTTCGCATATACGACGTTTTCACGCCAGGAACGTGTCAACCTTTTTTTCTCGAAGCGAAAGAACGAAAAAAAAACGTTCGTCGTCGGTAGTGGAGAGGTCGCTTACGTCGGTTATGTTATTTGCAGCCGCATACCACGCATCGCAATTGCGTACGTGCGTATATGCAGCGAGCGGTGCGTTGGTACATAAGTTTCGCGTAGAGAGGAGAGGAAACGCACGCTCTCCGGACTATACGACTCGCGCGGTATTAGAGAGAAAATCTATGGGTTACAAGGCGGCGGCGAGGGTACTTTATTTTATGTACGAGTCTCAGCCGGCCTGCCTCAACAAAACAGGCGTTATATGTTGCGCGCGACTAAAGAACGATGTACGCACATACGTAAGCAGGAAAGCTCGCATAAAATGCAACTGAACCTAAACGCACGACGAAAGGAACGAAAGAGTTTAAACAGCATCCCGATCCTTTCTCCTGGTTCTTTTTGTACTCGGCAATGCATCCTTTTATGAAGTTCGATTCTCGTATACTTGTCGACGATGGTGAGATTCTTCTACGGATGGAATACCGAAGAGTATTCCTCTCCGCCGAAAGTACGGAATGATTCCAAGAGAGGGAGCTGAAATGAAAATAAATTAAATAAATTAACTGATAATTCTTACGGTTGGTTGAAAATTTGAATCCTAATTATAAGGTATTTGCCGTATTAGTGATCTTTCGATGGAATTCTTACTGTGAATAGATATAGATTTGTTGGGTAAAAACTGCAATATCAAATATATCTAGACGCGAGGTTGACGCGCGTTTGCGGCCCTGAAACGATGCTACGACAATGACGACTGCGTCTACGACATCGTCGTCGACGTCGCAACGAGGGGGCGAGAGAAAGAAAGACAAAGACAGAAGAAGGAAAGAGAAGAGAGAAGGAGAAAGAGGTAGAGAGAGAGAGAGAGAGAGAGAGAGGGAGAGAGAGGGAGAGAGAGAAGTCGTGGAACCACTCACCAAGTTGTTTTTCCGGAAAATGGCAGGAGAGGGTAAGGGAGGAAATGGATTTCTCCGCGGTCGTTTCCCAGACCCCCTCACCACTCTCCTCCGCGTATCTTCTCTGATTTCTCTCTTTCTCTCCGACTCTGTAGTCTTTTTCTGGCATACTCGTCTCCCTATCTCTCCTACTGGTCTCTCCACTCTGTCCCTCTCTCTCTCTCTCTCTCTCTCTCTCTCTCTCTCTCGCAGCTTCCATCTCGCTCGCTCTTCTCCCAAACCATATAATATTCTCTTCGCGCACTCTCCCGAATATTTCTATCTCGCTCGTTGACGCGAGAGGACACAGTCTTGTGTGTCTGCTGCGGATATCGACACACACGCACAAACAGTGTATTAGTCAGCAACGCCCACGACGTCGCCGTTTTGCGAGGAACGAAGGGGTAGGAAATTTCGCTGCGCGAAAATGTCAGACGAAAATGTCAGGTTCCCGATGGAGTTTGAGGGGAATGGAAGGGAGGTTTGGGAGGGTTATGTGGCGGCGGCAAACGGTCGCGAGCTCTTCTACCCGCGAATTTGAGATACGATACTCCCACGCATGGACGAAGTAGGGCAAAGTCGATTCATTCATTCACTGATTCATAGGGTTGAGATGCGTGCGCTATATACCTACTCCCTTTACTTGTGGGTAGAAATACTCTCGACCGTCTATATATATATATACCATACTTATATATATGTATATATATATATATATATATATATATATATATATATACCATACTTATATATATGTATATATATATATATATATATATATAATAAAAATAACTCGCTGTCGCCGTCTCCAAGAATGTTGGGGCCTATATACCGGCTGTCCCATTTAAGGAAGCGGATAGACCGGGTGTCCTAGAAATAACGGTTGTAAAATCCCCAGTCGTGGGATCCCCCGATATATACACATTCATAAGTATACGTATATATGCAAAATGATCGGCTATAGCTATTCCATGGCGATATTCACTTCGTAACGATAGTCGAGCCGAGGCTGAAGCGACTCTGTAACGTTAGACGTTTGACGCATACGAGCGCAACGCAAACGTACACGCGCACGGACGCAAACATGCGCGCAAGCACGTACGCATGCGTGGACACGTGACATATTCTCAGCAGCGTATTCCTCTACGCGCATGCGCATGGGCGGGAACATTCAAATCACGTGGAACGGACAGTAGACTGCTCGGGAAATAAACGACACACGCACGCACAATATCCACTCACGCAACGTATAGTACACAACACGTGCGGAAAACCGCAGAAACAGTAACCCACGATATACATAAGATTTGCTAGTTGTAGAAACGAATCGCCTTTTTT
>JAPYZU010005770.1:0-14680 GCA_030523005.1 Tryphoninae sp. B BG-2022a | reverse complement strand
TTGATTGGTGCGGACGAGAAGCTTCAACGGTGTTGGCAGCACGACGACCCGGAACGAAAGAGATCGAGCCATCGCGTTCATTTACTAAATCGACGTTTGCGCGAGTTTCGCGCGGATATTTGAAATCACATGTGGAACATGTGAGTCGTTACAGTATAGTATATTATAGTTATGGTTATTATGAATACCTTTCAAATTTTTCGAAAACCCTTTTAAGGTAACGACATCTAAAATGGATTGTTGTACTTTTTGTGTTTTTTTTTTTTTTTCGGAAACGTGATAAATTTTTTCGAAAAACTTTTTTTCCGCGAATTCGTAACGATGTTTACAAAAATTCTATCAAGATAATAAATATAAAACCAACCTATACTTATGGAAAAAAAATTATCAGCACGAACAGTGAAACGTACATCACCCCTAAATATTGAAACTGTAACGAGATGACTGAAACAGCTTGAAGTATTTTATATGTTCACGTGTAAAGATACTCGTAGTTAGTGTATTTTTGGGTTTTACAAAATATACTCCGTGTAACGTACACGTTGCACTTTACTCCATCGCATATAGTACGACAGAAAAGTTTGCCATTAATATTTTAGTGCGAGAAACGACCGAGCGAACACGCATCACGTTATATAACGGGTCACGTCAAGTCAATAAAGTCTTTTGTAACGAGAGGCCGTTTTGCCAGGAGAGGGTTGTTTCTTCGCGGAACACACTACTTTGAGATAACGTGACCCACAGTTTACTCGTATATACTCGCTCGCGATCGCCTGTATTTCAAAACTCTCACGTACGATTGAAAGTTAAAACAAGATGGCGATTGTGATACTCGTAAATGCAAGAAACTATCAGCCACGCAGCCGAATGCAGATTTTCCAATTCCTATCAAGAAACATTCATCCCCCGGCTTTATCAATCCCCTATACAAAAAATTTGAAAACTCAAATTAAAATAGGAACAAATCGAAGAATTTTAATATCACAAAACAAAAAACAAAAATTCGTTGAAAACAAAATATAGAATTTGTATTTTTCGTCGTTCGATCGATTAAGTTACGACACTTTTTTAATTGGCCTGAATAAAAAATCCGATTAAAAATATGACATTCTTCAAAACAATCGTGATAATGACACAAGCATTAGAAATCTTGAGAGGCTCTAGATTTGGCTCGATCAATGATTACTCTTTCTCGTGACACATGTGCCCATGCTCTGCTCACTCTATTTACGACCACCTCTGTGTCTCGTTCTTTCCTCTGCCACTACATCCACGCGAGCCCACGCTCGCACGTTCCATCGCGACTCGCATACTAAACCGTTCCATCGTTTGCTCCTTGGGGGTTGGTTTATTCAGGATGTGGAAAAAATGAAATTATCGCGAATGCGAACGTTGGACGTATAAACATACATTTGTGTACATAGTTACGTACGATTGTACGTGTTTTTACGCGTGTTAATCTATGGTGCGTTCGCACTATGTTCTACCCCCTGGCACCAACAGGACGTAATGCTCGTTAGATTTAATCCAATTTAATTCTTATATTTCCTGGTTGTTAGAAAAATACAATTTACGAAAATAGCCGGGGTGAAAAAAACGCGACAGGTTCTTAAATTCGTGAAAATTTGGAATAATTTCGAAATGATTGAACGAATTAAATTTATATAAAAAAATATTGAAATATTAATTTTTTATTATCTTGTATATAGGCGTATGTAACAATTATTAATGTTTATTCGACACTTGTGTGGAGAAAGTTATTAATTAAGAAAACAAAAATCTTGTCCGCAAAAAGATATGAAACATTGATAAATTTCTCAAAAAAAAAATTGAGACGGAACGCCCTGTATATATTATCTAGAAAACAATCAACGCACCGGGGTTGCAGCTACCAAATACACGCGGTTTTCGCGGTACCCACATGCGTGTCTCGGTTTTGGTTTGAGAACGTGCTAGGAAAAAAAGAAAAGAAAACAAAAAGGAGAAAAAAAAATGGAGCGTCATTCGCGCGGGCGCGTTGAAACGCACGAGAGAAAGAGACTTGCCTACGTCGCTTGAAAGGGTTGAAAAATAAAATGAATTCGAGATTCGTATCACGTAACTTGGATTCAGGATGGTGTGCGATATATACGCGAATACCACCAGCTCCCACCTCGGTTCCAAGAGTACAGGCAGTCAAAAGGGGGTGGATGTGGATTCTGAGGGGGTTCGAGTGAGAACGCACAGAGAGCAACCGTACATATCTCTGCGTCGATCGTATCCTCTTCCCTCCCCCTCCTTCCACTTCCCCTCCTCGCTCTCCTCATCCTCCTCTTCCTCTTTCATCCCTTACTCTTCGATGCTCGTGGGCTAGCAGTAGCAGGCAAGAAGAAACAGAGTCGCGAAAGAGGAATTCCACCCTCTGCTCCCCCCACTCCGCCCCTTCCACCTTTACCGCGCCGACACCCAGACCCACCCCTTGTAACGTATCAAAGAACGCTCTTTGCCCAGCGTTTGCTGATGCTGCGATGCTTTTCCTCGATCTCTCTGTGCAGACGTCACAGAAAGACAGAGATGAAGGGAAAAAAGAACGACGGCGCGGAAGGAGATGAAGAAAAAGAGAGAAAGGATGGGGGTAGAAAAAAAAATAACACAAAGGAAAGGTTGGGCATCCCCGTTGCCCACGGCGATATGTTCCATTCCGCCATATCGCAGTTATTGCGCGCGTCACACGTTATGAAATTCGGTTCGACTGTGGAAACCGAAAAGATCCTCCTCTGATATGGGTTTCATACTCCTCCCTTCTCGTCCACCCTACCCCGACCTCGCCCTCTCGTTCTTTTTTCCGGGTTTCCTACCTCTCTGTAGTCGCAGTATTGCTGCTGATGTTACTGAAAATTTCATTACAACGACGAGAGAAATGGCTGACGTCGTTCTCGTTCATGAGACACGCTCGTGTCGAATATTCCGAAGATAAAAGAACCTTCGTGACTCCTATATGCAAACTGAAAATAATATTCTTGCAAGGATACAGTTTGTAGGTAATTTTAATTCGTGGTTAATTAAACTATTTTTCATTCGCTCGAATTCGTAAAATATAAAAACTCGAATCAAAACTACCCCTTACCTGTTCTGAAAAAAAACATTGGGGTTGATTGTTTTTAATTGAAAAATTCCTGGACTCGTTTCTTGTGTCATTGATCGACAAACTAAAAACAATATTCTTAGTCTTGATAATTAATTTTAATTCGTGGTTAATTAAACTAATTCTCATTCAATCGAATTCTTAAAATATAAGACTCGAATCAAATCTACCCCTTGGCTGATACGAAAAATATCAGTTGATTGTTTTTAATTGAATTACTGGGCTCGCTTCTTTTACTCAACTTTTGCCTTAACTCTATTTACAAAATTACTTCCTGACGGATATCGAACAACCAATGAAGTTGATTTCGTTTTCGAACGACAAGTCACCAAACTCGATTTCTTTTCGCCTCGAAAACATTGTAAATAATTCACAACTACGTGTTAATTACCCCAGTGCATACAAGTTATGGAAAGTTATAAACTGGGTCACATTGCCATTCTGAAGAAATATATAAGAACCATCATTCTCTCGCGACACTTCAGCCAAGAACTCGAGAGAATAGCGCCGTAGTAGTAAATCCCATTGGCCTTGACCCGCACCCTTCTCGCTCTAGGTCAGTAATTCCTTCTCCCGAGCACACTTTCTCTCTGTTATACCTGCCCTACTCTCTCGCACGAGTATCCGCGCGAAAGACGAACCTACAATAAATCAGTGGTGAAAAAAATTGTCCTTCCGGTCGACGCTCAAAATTTCCTTCACTTTTACGATCCCATGGTTGGATCACGATTGCAAGAATCTACTGTAGAAAAAAAAACTATTTTACGATGAATTTTGTAACACGCGAGATTACCTGCGTCGCAATTCTTTTTGTTTACCTTGCGACTATTCGCGTTGTAAATTTTCCTCCGCGACTACCGGATTTCCTTCGTGAATAAATCGACAAATTGGGAAAAAACAGTATTTGAGTTGAAGTGACGAATATTTTATTACAATTTAAAAAATGTTGCAACGAACACGACATTAATCGTACGAGGGTAGAATAATCAATTTAAAAAAAAACGACGTGGTTTTTAATAGAATTAAATAATAAATTTAATTAAAAAAATTCTTGTACGTATTGTCACAGCGCCAAGTATGTTAAATTGTACGAATCAAATCTAATAAAATTTATATTGAAATTGGGAAAAAACAGTATTTGAGTTTAAGTAACGAATATTTTATTACAATTTAAAAAATGTTGCAACGACGACGGCATTAATCCTACGAGGGTAGAATAATCAATTTAAAGAAACGACGTGGTTTTTAATAGAATTAAATAATAAATTTAATTAAAAAAATTCTTTTACATATTGTCACAGCGCCAATGAAGTTAAATTGTACGAGTCAAATCTAATAAAATTACAATATAAATTTTACATTAAAATCTGAAAATATCGTGGATAATTTTGAAAAAGTAATTCATTAATATTAATAAATAATGAATTACAAATTACGAATAGTCAATTATGCGAGGGTAGAAAAACCAAATCTCTTAACAATATCAATTTGACATTCATATTAAAGCAAATTTATAATCATCAATTTAAATAAATATATGTCCATTCGACTTGCATAAGATAAAATTTAATTATATTGCTTGAAAAATATATGCCACGACGTGAATGATACCAGGCTATAAAACTAAATCTTATAAAAATGTCCTGACTCCAAATATAGACGAAATGTTGGCTGTTGGTGGATTATACGTATATGTATAGATAGTCAAACGGATAGGCAAGAAATGCCGAAGTATTTCGTTCCAGGTAGTACTGACGTATATTGTATACGACTTTTTATTGTAGTACACGACGGGTGGGGGCTGCTGACGATCGTAGGCACACTGTGGGAATCCTCCCTTCGGCACTAAAGGGCAACAATGGAGATTGGGACAGAGACAGAGAAAGAGTGAGCGAGAGAGAGAGAGAGAGAGAGAGAGAGATTCTCCAAAACGTCTGACAAACGGAGCAGTGGGCTCGAGTGGGTAGCAAACAGAAATACAATGAAACCCAAAAATATGTCAAACCGGTCAGCGTCCTCTACTACGCCCCTACTTTCTTAGACGACGCTTATACAGGGTGTTCAGGGAATAATTGACAAACGACTTTGATCCCGGCGTCGCGTTGGGAACGACGAAGTCCGTTATTGTATAAAAGCCGGCTGCGCTTTCCACTTAATTCACCATGAATGAAACATCGATTTCAATTCGCGTATCGACAATCATATATTGCATTATTTGAACGAAAAATTCAACTCTTTTTCATTGAAATTTCGTCAATATAATTGAACAGAGAACGGTTAATTAATTTCTTTTGAACTTGGAATTCCATTTGATAAATTAAAAATTTGATGAATCTGTAATTTTTATTCGACGAAATGAAATTTTTGAAAATTCGCGAACGTTTGATTCCAAATTTGAATCTTGCCAAACATTTTTTATTTCAATACCGTAGTCTTATATTTGTAAAAAAAAAAGAATTAAGTCACCGCCGAACGACAGTTTCCCGTTAATTTGTCGAATTTTAATTCGTGAAAACGTTGTACATTTTTAATGTTTCGTTATTTTCACTGTCGGGGAAAGTTTTCGTTAGTTTCAATTCCTGAACACCGTGTATATAATCGGGAGTTAAATTGTCCCCTAACAGGGTCGAGAACCAAGTACGAAAGAGAGGAAGAAGGAGAAGGAGAAAAAAAAACTTCGTCGTGGGATTTGAATGAAGGACAAGGGACAATCAATCCAGTGGATTGATCGTATCTTGGAGGCACCTTTAGATTCCGCGATAGTATGACGAGGCGAAGGTGGCCATGCAACAATCCCCCTTCGCATTGTTGTTAAGCGGTTTCGTTGGTTATAACCGTGCCCAGCGTGAGACTCTCGCGTACGCGTTTCACCTTGATTCAAATTTCCATCTCGTTTTATTCAATAAGTTCCGATAATAACATTTATATTTATTATTACATGTGTTATTAATATTGTTCTTAGGATTATCAACGATCGTGTAAGCAACTGTTCGCTAATACTCGAATCATAAAAATAAAATAATAGTAATAAGAATTTAAAAAATAATAAGAAGAGGAAAAAATAATTAATAATAACAATAATAATTTTTTCTTATTATTATTATTATTATTATTTTTAATTCTTCTTCTTATTATTATTATTATTTTATTTTATCTTATTATTATTTTATTATTTTATTTACCTTATTATTATTTAATTTTTATGATTCCAGTATTATCGATCAAATTGAGTACGTCGCTAATAATTATTGATAAATCTATTAAAAATAGTAATTAAAAATTGGCGAAACACTCCAAATTTTTCAAACAAACGAACTCGTGCATCGATTTGAATAACGTACAGTGGCGCCATCTAGTTACGAACTGTAAACATAACCTATACTTTTGGGCCCGGCAATCGATACAAGAATCCATATATTGATTTCCTTCTCGATCATGGTACAAAAGCTCCGATCCCTATCTTACCGACCGCAGTAGGTACTGAGTTACCGACTGAGTATGGAAGAGCGATTCTGCGTTCGAAACACGTAGGAAATACTCGATATCGATCCTACCGACATTTATCATTCAGATACAAAATCTAGATCGTCGAAAATACAGGAAATGGCGCCGCGGTACAAGAACGCAAAAAATGGTAATGCGTCAATGCGTGATACGCGATTCGTGAACGATAGAAAATGAAGATTTATCGATGCGCAAATGGTCCGATATAATCGAGAGCCTTCCATGAAAATCTATGCGACGTACGGTTATGGCGTGGGACGTATGAATATGAACAGGATTGGTGGTGGGGGAGTTCGTAACTAGAAATAGCGAGGGAGTATTCAGTGGATCAGTGTTCCATTCCTATTGCGAATTATATAGTATGCACCATACAGAGTACGTGCTGCTTCATTGCAGAGCTATCGAGATAGAGAGAGAATGAGAAAGAGAGAGAGAGAGAGAGAGAGAGAGAGAGAGAGAGGAAGAACGCGATAACCCTAGGAAGAGGGAGAGAGAGAGAGAGGGAGGGAGAGAGAAAGGGCACATGGTGCTGCACAGCAAACGAAAAGCCCTCCCTGTTCCATCCATCTAAATAACGGTCTGTACCGAGGCATAAATAAGACCGGTTGGTTAATAATCTTATTTAGCTAACGGACTAATCGCAATTTGCTTAAATCTCGCAACCCTATTCCACCCATCGGCCCAACCACCCCTCAAGAGAAACCACCCCTCACACGCTTTAGTCCACGGCAGTCCCTTACAAGCACCACCACCAAACCACCGCCCTACGAACCAACCCCCTACCCTACATGCACTCGTCCCTTTCTCGACCTCGCGCAGACCCGCTCGCTGCCTCGGGGCGATTAATGAATTTATGGGAGCTTGTTGGGACGCTACGTTCGCTTTACCACAGGATTCGAAGCCTCCGGCTATAAACTAGACTTGCCAACCCGTGAATCTAACCACCGGTTTGAAACTTCGGAGTATACCCAACCCGCCTACTACGTACACATTCTATGTAGCAGATATATATATATATATACATACGTGTATATACGAGCCCGGCTAGATCTCGGTGTGGGATATAGTGACTCCACGATGCGACAGGATCATGGAGTGTGCGTTGCCTGAATGTCCTCAGCCACTCGGTATACCTTTCCCAAGCTTACGTCAACCATCAAAGTTGCATAACTTTTCTACGACTTTTTGACCTTGATTAAATCGCAAGAGAATAGTCCTTGACGGTGGAAATGTAAAATAGGGGTTGTTCTAGAGAATGGAACGCCTTTACGGAGTCTCCGGACCGAAGAAATATATTCGATGTGATTTAATGTAACTTGAGCGAGAATCATTTTAAGAAAGTTTCGCGAAAATTTATGGCGAAGTAATTATCTAAAAGGGTTTTTAATTATTCCAAACGGAGGAATAAAATTGGAAATTGTTAATCTGATTTAAAAAATCTAGGTATTGCGTGAATGGTTTTTAACTTCCAGCTAATTTCCTAGGCGATTTTTATAAACATAAGGACCAGCTTCATCAGGAAAGTAATTAGGGGATGATCTTTTTATCTCAGGGCTAAAAGAGCTCCACGTTAGTTTCGACTATTGAGGAAAAACGTTTGATTTTACGGGGGTGAAATATTGTCGAAATTTCCATGTCGTCTCGAACGATGGGACATAAGGACGTTTGCCTTATCTCGTTCTTGTACGAAGGAACGATTTTCACGGATGGCCTGAGATGTTGAGAAAAAAGGGGAATCGTTCGGTTTCTTTACCCTCGCGGAAGAAGGAACGCGAGAAGTGTCAAGCTTCTACCTACTGTAATTACTGATCGAAAAGATTTCGCTGTAAATGGCTACCTGATAAAAAGTCGACTATCGCGAAAATCTCACTCCAACGCGCACCCTTAAAAACAGCCCACTAAAGGAGACGCTTTCTGGTTGAACCGTTTGAGGGTGATGCCAGCAACCCATCCTGTAATCGTTGCGACGAGGCCATTTCAGACTATATCGCTCAAGATAGAGGGTAAAAAGTTGCGGACTTTAAGGGTGTTCAAACTATATAGTGACATGCAAAAGTTAGTCTCGATGAAAATATTAAAACGATATGTTTTCCGAAAGAGACCGAGCGTTTGCATTTGTTGAGCGTCGATTTCATCGACTCTAATCGATATTAATCCACTAAAGAATGCAGAGAATATTTCTTCTAGGTAATTTAATTATTAATTATTGTAATAATTGATACGTTAAAATAATCGTTGAAAATTATTCAAAACGAAAAAACGTTCTATTCAGGCTGAAACTTTCTTATATTTTTTAAAATTTGAGAAGAATCGTTTCAATTTTTATGGACAATTGTTATTGAAAAAAGAATTGAGTTATTCGGACAATCTTATAAGCTTGAGAAGATTCGAGAGGGAAAATAATTTGAAAAATTTATAAATTAATATTCTTTTGGAAATATCGTTTATTTAATTCGAAGCATTTAATACGTTTTATATTATTATATAAAATTTATATTTTTATATTATTATATATATTTTGTAAATATCGTTTATTTATTTCGAAGTATTAATTATTTTCTTGTTATAAGTTTATTAGACTTGTTATAAAACATCCATATATAAATAAATGTCTAATTAACTTATAACAAGTCTAATAAAAAATTATTACACTTGTTATAAGTTTATTCCATGGTGATGCAGCCCAACAAATCATTAAGTATTAAAAATGTTTTTTACATTTTCCAAAAATTCCTTGATTTAAAATACAATATTTAAATTCAATTGTTACCGGAAGGAAATAATTCAAACTTTTATTCAAATTTTGACTTGACTTTATCAATTACTTTGCACATTTTGTCCGTGTATAATTAAAATGAAAAAATGGAAATCGCGACTATACGGCTAGCATAAAATAAAGAACGGTTCTGAATTTTTAATAGCATTGATTCTTCCTATATCGAGAGAAAAGCGTAGAACTAGCGATAGTTTCGCGATTCGTGTTTGCCGTGCCTCGCTATTGAGAATTCACGCTTGTGTCTTTCTCGGTGCGATAGCTGGTACAATGGCAACTCGCACTCCGCCCCAAATCCCTATATATAGAAAGTGTTTTTCGGTAGCCAGGGTTTTGTTGCATCGAGGAAAATTCGCGATTTTTTTCCCATCCTGTCTGTCCCGTTTTATATATATCGAAAGCAGGACATAAATAACCAGAGAAAACGAACCCATTGGCGAGGTGTGTGCTCGGGGTCTGTTGGATCACCTCATCACAGTGCGAGAGAAAAGAGTGGGAGGTATGGGCAATTCTCATGAGCTGTTTTGTCTCGAGCCGATTACCTTTTTATTCCCACCCGATTTTTCTACTTTCTGCAAATATTTTGCACAGTTCGAACGATAACAAGTAAATAAAAAATAAATAAAAATGTCAAGAAAATAAAAGATTATTCACAAAAATGATTTATTTATTATAAACAAAAATGGTGATTTCGCAACTAATCTATCTCAACAATTTTTTGTTAACACGACTTATAAATTTTTATATTCTGGAAAATACTACTGATAAATATAATTGATAATTTAATTATTGATAAACAAAGAAGTAAAATAAACATTATCACCACAATTTAAATTCCAGTAAATTTTGTTGAACTTTTGTGACACAATCGTTGGGAAGATTTGAGAGTAAGACATTTTTTTTTACTATCATCGAATCGACGATTTAGTATGGAACGCCCCATACATACGTATGGACACACTGCGGAGAGTATGCGATACGTGACATAGGATATCGATTGTGCGAGAGCAAACTGTGTCACCGTGGTTTATGCAAAGCGCCACGTTACCATCAAAACCCGTTTCCACTCCCATCCATCCCCCGACAACCCTACCAGTACCTACTCGACACAGAGAGTGGCTATCGTTTGATAAGTCAACAACGCAACTGAACCTTCCTGAATATGGTGTACATGTACATTAGCCCAAAAGACCTGTGAATCGAGACGGTTGGCTAAAGGTAGGAACAATAGAAGTGAAATTGACAGGGTGGAAACTACCCCTTACTCTATTTCGTACGTCTCACTTTAGTTAACAACGGGTCAATGCACCTGTCGATCTATGCTAAATTTCCAAACTTAAGTCGGCAAGTTTCCTATTACGAACAACGATCGAACATTTACTTAGTTTATCAAAAAATTATTTTCATTTTGTTTTTTTTCACCAATAATTCAAAAGTGAAATCTTATTTTTACATTCTAGATTTATTATCAATGATTATTCTTCAATGCAAATATGTAATTTCTCTTGAGTCAGGAAGGGTTGAACACATTTTTACCCCAAATAATTTTCATCCCTTTTAGGTACACAGAATCTTTTTAACACAGATAGATCTCAAATTTCGGGGAATATTACCATGCAATTGCTAGGATTATAGAGATATAGCACATTCCCAGTGCGCCCTAGTATCGAAAAGGTAGCTGTATTGGAACGATGGTATGAGAAGCGCAACACGAGCGAACGCACGGCCGCCAGCACGTCGAGAATGCATCTCGCGGTTGCATACACATGCGGCATCACACGCCTACCCTGCTTCGAATCGTAGTATGCCACCATCCGCCGTTTGCTCGCAATCCACCCACGTCAGCCTGAAGTCGTACGATATCAAAATCCCAGTACGGAATGAGCCAAACAAAATTTGAATCTCAAGTGGGTTCTTATAGAAACAAAATTAATTTTACAAAATATTTTCAGTATTCCTGCAAAATTTGAATAATCGAAAAAAAAATCAATGTTTTATCACCGATCGCTGGTATCGTACAGGTTTATGGATGATTTTACTAACACCGGAGGTGTAATGAAATATACTGGCTGTATCGTTAATGTTATCATTTACGCTTGAAGAATTATTTATAAAAAAAACGTGAGTTGCATTATTTACACATTTGAGAGCCAATAAAAGAAAGGAGGACAAAATGATGGACGACCCACAAACAATTATAGCAACGATAAAGAAGCATACGCACACCAGAGGAACGGGAAGTAAAGAGATAAGCTGCACGCGACAAAAACTGTACGTTTGAAAAATTGTACGAGCGAAATAAAATCGATCGATCGAACTATCCTGACGCTTTCGGTGCACTATATTTCGGACAGAGAAAATGCGTGTGTAGAAAAAAGTCGTATGAGAAAAAGTTCGAAGCTTCGTTATTGAGTATACATCGTAAAGTTGGCTCTCTACCTTTACGACCTACCTTCGTATTTCCAACGGTAAAACCAAGTCCTATGTAAATATACGTGTAATTTATTTTATGCATCGATAATCGAGGAAATCCTGTGTAATGTGTGCAGTAAAGCAGACTGGTACGGCCGGTTAGTTTTTCTTCTCTCGGCCAAATCTCGATATTCATAGGATAGTTCAATTCTTGTCCGCTCTAGCGCAGTGATTCTCATGTTGCCCGGAGTGGCGGCAAATTTGAATCCGTCATACTTATAAAAACATTTTTTTCAAATTCAAATAATGTTTTCTGCTGAAATAAAATGAAATTCTTTTCGTTTATGATTAGTAGGTTATCATTGATAATTAGAGAACGTTTAAAACGACCTTACATGACCAATCAAACTATCAATTCGAACTATCAATCGGAAAACTTCGATTTACAGATTTATTATCGTTAATAAAAATCACAGCCATTAAAAAAATGGTGTCAGTGTTTTAAATAATATGAATTTTGTCATCACGTGACATATTTGTTCTTCCTCATGAACGTTGCGCCATGAAAATCTCGGGAAAATAATTGGCGCAACAAAGCGCCCTCTATGAAAAAGTAAAACAGAAGACTTAGGTTTCACCGAACATCGTTTGTTCTCGGTAAAACTAAAAGGGAACGCTGTATCGCTTTGGTTTTCAATGCCGAAGTTTAACCATCGTTCATACCTTTGTTCGTTCCAATTCGGATCTTTTCCTCGAAATTCGTATACGCGTATGCGCATAGATACGTGTGTACGAAAGATATACACAATATACCATTTCTCAAAGATACTCTTCTCTTTTTTACACTGTTGCTGAGGCACAGTACTCTCGTCTCGTTATTTCTGAAACGATCAACGTTCATTACAACCCTCCTCGTTACCCCCATCCCCTAAACACACACACACTCGTCCATACATAGATGAGCACGCGCGTGCGCACACACGCGAAAACGCATAAAATAGAGGCTGAGGGGTAGCTAAGAAGGATGGCAGGAGGGAGGGAGGGAGGGAGGGATACAGATCCCCTAAAAAAAGGTCAGCTTGAGCGTGCACTAGATTGCTCGACGCTCTTTATACCAGACGCAACGAATGAAATAGAAAACCGGTAGAGAATGCGCCCAAGTTCGAAAACTGTACGGCCATTCTGCTGGCATTAACACACAAAAACAACGGTGGTAAAAGAAGGGAAAACAAAGGAAAAATAAAAAGTAAAACGAAAAAGAAACGAAGAAAATATCGGCGGAATAGCGAACATCAAAAAGTCTGGAGCTTTCCGAGGTTGTGCACGTTTTCCGGTTTCCTTTTTTTTGTCTTCCTCTCGAGAGGAACGAACGAACAAAAAGAAAAGAAAGAAAGATTCGCGGTGGTTCGCGTGGTACAAAAAACTCGGAAGAACTTTTCGTTCGCGTTCATTGACGCTCGCGAAAAAATCGCGAGACGAGAAACGAGACCAGACGTCATCCAGGCGATATTTCCCTATATGTACCTCCGTCTAGCCAAAGACTACCTCACTCCCATTTTTTTTCTCTTCTCATCTTTCAAACGAAAAGCAAAATTTACCCCCATCGACGAAAGAAAAAAACACTTTTTGATACTAATCGAAGCGATATTGCAACCAATGTGTGCCACACACGCGTAACACACACACACACACACACATACGTATATACATCGCGTACATCACAGTAAGTGGTAGCGTCTCACTTTACGGCAATTTCAGACCTATTCACATGCAGCACACTCGCAGCATCTCCGAATATCGAAATTCTCCCAAGCGCATATTCCGCGAATGCGGCCAAGTTGTTCGCGAGCTTATCCACCTGAGAGTTCGGAGTTTATATGTTATGTATAGCTCGGGCTGTACAGTTCTCTGCGTTGGATATCGGCAAGTCCCGAGTCGACAACAGGTGCTCTCTCGTGTACTACCCCTATCGTTTGTATACTATATAGGACCTCTGTCCTATACATATAGATATATCCATGAACCATGTGGCAACATCCAAAGATCGTTACAATGCCATCCTCGGTTGCAGTTATTCATGCCTTCGTTGAATCAAATTTACCGTATGGTAGCACTGACCCTTGCATCCGGAATAGATTTCCAAGCTGCTCACCAACGATGATAGGACATTGCCGATCTGCATAGGCGCGTTTATATAGCAGTGCAGATATCGAATGCTATCGTAAATATCGGATGGAGCGCCTAAAATACCATTGTATTCCTGGCCTCGTTCTTGGATCGTCAAATCGTACAGGTATCTTCACTTACAAACAGATGTCATCGCGAATATGATTTTTCTCAGCGAATCAAATAATTTTGTAACGAATGGAGAATTGTCAGAGTAAATTCAAGTATAGTTGGCTTTGTAGCTGAAGATAAGTAAAAATGTTTATGTCGAAAGGAACGAACTAATGTTTTGATTTAATTGCAATCTCATTTTGATTTTGGTTCATTACGGACACAGTGTGTTCTATTATTGCGATCTTGATGCATGATATTTTCGATATCGCGCGAAACACTAGTAATAGTGAAGATTATCCTGGTTATACATTGTTCGCTCAAGTATTCGGGTCTATTGCACTCCTATTCAGTGGTGGAACACTACGAAGGGCTAGAGTGCTTAGGTTGTCGAACTCCTCAAAACCTTGATGAGAATCTGTGAATCCGTAGGGTATGCTGGCTATTGCGCGAATCTGCTGGTTGGACGGAATCAACGCACTGATCGAATTTCGACACTTGCAACGAGGAAGACTTAATCCTCGTAAGAATTGGCAATCCCATTTGTTTCTTTTGTGGTTTTTATCTACCAATAGGGAATATGCATAAAA
>JAPYZU010005767.1:17500-21214 GCA_030523005.1 Tryphoninae sp. B BG-2022a | reverse complement strand
AGCCACTGAAATAGAGCGAACGACGAGTACGAAAAGTCTTAGTCTCGCGTTCATCCCTTACCCTTCTTGATCGGCGCATGGATTTTCGTCGAGCCACAGATTGCGAAGATTTGGCAAATTTTGAAGATAACAAACTTCATTGAGATCCTTGATACTGTTTCTTCTGACAAAAAGGTCCTGAAGATTGAGGCAATACTGGAAGTTTGCGAGGGTGTCGATGTTGTTGACGCTATAATTACGCAATAAAATGATCAGTATGCGTGGGTTTTTACCGTGGGAAGTTTGGCCATGAATCGGTAGATCAACGGGACGATACATTAACGCGCACGTACTATTACCGACGATTTAGCATCGATCGGTTTAGCTCGTAGAAAAATTATTATGTACCAAGGAGTAAACATTGGCCAAGATGTTTAAATACGTATGCTCAAAAAAATAGTACGGACAACGATTTCAGATAACTCGGTGTCTCATGGATTCTTAAAGCTTTTAATTGAGAGTCAGAGCGCGATAGATTAGTAAAGAAGAAAAATAAAAGACGAGAGAAGCTAATTGCGCATATCAATAACCATAAATAATCAACGACATTATTTTGAGGTTACATTAATTTCTTACTTGATAATCAGCATCCGTAATATTGGCAATATTGTTAATGGAATGCAACGGCACACGTTATAGCTGCTCCTGTACGTTCATTTAAACATTAAGGCGAGCAGCACGAAAAATAAAATACGTACACAACGACCATCGCTGTGACAGTAAGTTTCAATGGCCCACCATGTACGTGTGTAGGAGGTGTATTTATCGCGTGGCCCATTATAATAATATGTTATAGACTAGTTATGTTACTTTGTTACTCTCACTCACCTCAATGACAATACTTCGACTTTCTTCAGATCTCGTAAAATACTAACATCCGTCAACGCGGTGCCCCTGGTTGTTATAAATTGTTCGATTAATTCAAATTCGGAAAACACACGAGAAGATTCGTATTCTCGTTATTGGAAAAACTTACCAGCAATTGAGTTTCTTGACAGCTGCGAGGTCCGATATGCGTGTCCGAGCCACAACCATCTCCTCCGTCAATCTCACCATCCTCCTGGCATTGGTTGACAAAATTCTGTTGAGTTTGTACTTGTGTCACAGATTAAACGTACTACGTGTATTATCAGGTATAAAGAAATCTTATAAAAAGGGATGACAAGAAAAGATTCGAACAGACTCCTGTCGAAATATATGGCGGTGATGATGGTGGTGGTGGTGGTGGTGGTGGTGGTGAATAGTAGTAGTTGGAGCGTAACTGACGAACAACAACACGATGATGTGCACTGGTTAACGAAGAATTTTCTTGACTGTCAGCCTCGCGTGCTCGTAGCTACGGCATTAGCTCAATGTATTGGTGGTACTGGCATGGCTAGCAAGCAGCATACGAATCACACGAGAGTCTGTGCACAACTTCTGATCAACTGGCCGTTCCGCTGCCGACTGTTTCTCCCCTCTGTCTGTGACTCTCGCATCTCGCGGTATCGCTGACGAACCACACCACCAAACGATAGCAGCTACTTGAAATACAGGTAGAGATGGGTACAGATGTATGTATCGCCATACGGTACGGGGCAACATACAGCGCCGGCAGTTTAGTGGTGGAACTAAACGAACAACTGTCCTTCCCCAGACCGTCCACCTAATGCCGTACGGGTAGGAACAAGGCCTGTATGTTTATGGCTGCGTTACACAAGCTGTTCCCGCCAAAATTCAAACGTCACGGTTTCAGCATGGCAACTAGCTTATTTTCTGGGGATATTTTTACACAAAATGAGGAAAAAATAAAGATTGTTATTATTTAATGTCGCAAACGTTATATCGGGTATCTTTTGCGGTCAGGATATACCAGTCTTGGCAGGACTACGAAAGCGACGGTACCCATAGAATTTTATACGTGTTTCCGTCGTATATAATACTCGAAAAATGTGATTTTGTATAGGAGGAATAGGAGGAAAATGTTGAAGATTGGAAAGAGAAAAAAACAAAGAGAAGGTGGAGAATGCGTCGCCGTGTGTGTTGCCGATAGATGGTCGTATAGATGCAAACTGCGTCGAAGAATATACGATTGGTCGATCGAGTACACAAGTACCGAGTTGTAGCTTAGTGATTTGGTGGGAAATGATGAAGAATTTAATGAAGAATTTTCTTACAAAATGGACTAACATTGGCATATTTGATAAATGTATGTTAGGTATAAGCGAGAGATCGCGGCGATATACCGTGGTATATACTGTAGCAGGCTTGGGTATACCTAGAGAAGGAAGCGCGTTGAAGAAAAGGCCCAACGACCTTATGAGAAATCCAAGTAAAGGCGAGAATGGATCGGCCCGCGAATGAACCGCGCGCATCGCGTCGTGCAGGTTGTAAGGCGGGGAGGGTGAAGCGGTCCGAGCGGCGGAAACCGACGAGAGCCGAGTATGCCCGAGAGAGGAACGAGCATGCTCAGCGCGGATGGAAGAGGGGCGCGGAGGAGGAAGAAGAATCGTGGAAGGCAGGCAAGCAGGCAGGCAGGCAGGCAGGCACGCTCGATAAACAGATAGGGCGCTAGTGTCTCTCTCCAAGCTCCGAAGCTCGAAGCTCGAGCAAGTCGCTCTCTGTCAATTGTCAAAGTGTCAGAGTCTCGTCGCATATCCCGTTAAAATTGACTCCCATTTATCCCCGAGTGTCAGAATTTCATTAATATAAATTCAGTGATTGATTTTGTTGTGCTGTCGTCGTCGTCGTCGTTGTTGTTATTGTTTAACATAAAGAAAATAGCCATTTTATCGTTGTATAAACGAGAGAACGAATATAATCGTAGCGTTTGTGCGAGTTTAAAGCAATAATGACCGACAAGAAAGGTAATTATGAAAAAGAGGAACGAGTGGCTGAATAAGTCGATGAGCGTAGAAAACCGATTTTACATTCACGGAAATATTAATGAACGTGCAAAGCGTGCAACTTATATTTTCTTTAATTATTTTCATTGTCCTTTGATGTTTATAAATGCGCGACCGGAGCTCTACCGATCACGAACTATTTACCGGAACACGATGTATTAGTTTCTCATAGTTTTTCTTCGTCGCGTCTCGATTTTTATTCTCGTATCGAGAGTATCGTACTATTACTCCAACTACTACTTACAACAACAATTACTACTACTACTACTACTACTACTATACTACTATTACTATCACCACTACTACTATTACTACTACTACTACTACTATTACTACTACTACTACCACTACTACTACTACCTACTATTACAACTACTAGTGCTACTAGTATTCTATCTTTAAATTGGCGCTTGTTCGCAGATTGTTGGAAGGTGTATAACAATGCTTATAATTATGAGAATATTTCTTGGTTGAAATATCATTAAACGATAGTAGAGAGGAGGCCTCTGCGCGCGCGGTTACGTCAACAATTCGCGTCGGCGAAATATATTATTCCAGTGGGATTTCGCTCGTGCCCAGTGACGGATTAATCAATACCACACTGCCTTCTCGCCTTTCTCGTGTCGCGTTAATACAAAATGGCCTCCGCACTCTCGGTACAACCACGACTGGGAACCATCCTCGCTGCTGCCTCACCATCCCCCCCCCTCTCTCACCGACTACTTCGTAGCCCTTTCCGTCATTCCTCAGCCTAAACATATCGTTTCGATAATGTTCGCCCTCGATGAAT